>JADLZK010001519.1:0-208525 GCA_015847255.1 Hyparrhenia diplandra | reverse complement strand
GTGAGCCTCGCTTTTTGATTGATGGGGTCGACCGAGAATCGGGCCGTGAAGCTTTAGCCAGCTTGGTCGTCAGCTCAGCTTGTGTTCTCGTATGTTCGCGGTTCTCTATGAGGTGTTCCCTTTTGCCGCTTTTATAGTCCAAGGGGCCAAGGAACTCGCTACGCATCCTAGCCTGACATAGTAGAGAGTTGTCCGTAGAGGAACCGAACACCAACTCCCTAAACAAGGTAATCTCGACTAGCGCTTTCTATCCTATTTACAAATGTAAGTCACCGTGAGCTATGCTTCCATTGCCTTCTCGAGTTGTTTGTGGTCAGCAGTTAGATAGAACCCTACGTAACAACTCCTAGAGTTCTTGGTGATCCTCAGATCTCACAAGCCCCCAGCATCTCAAGGTCGCAGTCATGAGAGTTATTTTGCTCTTATCGCGCGAGGCCTTTGATATGGTCTTCAAGATCATCTTACTGAGTGCAATTTTGAAAAAGTGCACCCGTCAGGGTGTAGCCCCCAGCTTCTGCTTTTTGGAACAAAGAGCCGAAGGTCTCTTTGAGTTCTTCTCCTCCGCCTCGAAGTTCTTCGCCGCTCGGAGCTCTTCTTTCTGAAAGGAGAGCCTTGCTCGCCAGCCCCCCGAAAGCATCTCGTGTTTGAGTCACGAGCCGCTCGCTTTCCCGCGCGCCTTGATGCGGTCCTTGTTGTTCTTTATACTCTGTGCACTTTGCCGAAAAATAGCACCCGTAGGGGTGTAGCCCCCCGAAGCTTGCTTTTTGCGTACAAAGAGTCGGAAGGTCTTTTGAGTTCTTCTCTCCCGAAGTTCTTCTCTCCGCCTTCGAAAGTTCTTCTCGCCGCCGGCTCTTCTCGAAAATCATGCCCGTACCTTGTAGCCCCGAAATGCCTAAGAGTTCTTTTCGCAGATGGAGCTCTGTAGAGGTTCTTTCATTTTTCCCTGATTTTTGACCGCTTCTTTTCCGCGGCAAACCATGGGGAGTCAGCAAAGGCGCTTTTTATCAGCGCCCGCTTTTTGGGAAACGCCGCTGCATGGCGGCCATTGCCATAAATTCCCTTCTACGTGATTTGAGGTGACCGCCTCTTTTTGCCGGTTGCCTCGCCTTTCGTCGGACTTGGTTCATAGGCGCGTTGGTATCGCTTATAAATATGGTCCGCGTTTCGCTAGTGAGGATCTCGTGAGTGTCTTTTCTTTTTCTCTCCGCTTCTTCTTCCTTCCGGATCGCTCTCTTCTTCGTAAGAAAAAGCTTCCTTCCTCGATCTTCGACTGCGGGCGGTGCCGCTGGAGTGAGTTAGATCAGCCCCGCATCTTCTTTAGGCCTTCTAGGTTCTTCTCGTGGAGTGAGGGATGTCTTGTGACTTAAGATGATCTTCCTCTCCTCCTTCGCTCTTGGTGTGGGTCGTAGGGTTCTTTTCCAGCTACTCTCCCCGGGTCCTCTTGGTCTCCTTCGCCGCTGTAGATATATGCCGCTTCCCAAACCTGTATTGGTCGCCGCCGCTCGTAAGGTTGTGCCTTTTGAGGAATTCGCTCAAGATGGTGTTCTTTTGGAGGCGCTTCCTTCTACTCTTTGTGGAGTTGAGCGCTTTCCTTCGGCTCTTTTCGGCCCCGCCGCGTACATGGTGAACTCCTGAGCCTTCGGCAGAGGGTTCTTTCTTCGCCAAGTCGCTATCTTGATCCTCGGGTCCATTCGCCTGGCTGCCGGGGTTCTTCGAGCCTGCGTGTTTATGGACTTGGGCGCTAAGGGTTCGGACTTCGAAGTAGCCCTCGAAGTTGTTGAGTATTCGCTCTTGGGGTTCGCGTGATACGTGTCCGGAGCGCCCATCTTCTTCTCGCCGCTGATGCCGCTTTTCCCGCCTTCGCGTGTTGTACTCTTACGGCTATAGTCCCCTCGTCTTCTTTTGTATCTTGTACGCTGGAGTTCTTGTTGGCGCGTCGCATCCGAGGCTTTTTGTGCATCTTGTGGAGTTGTTTCCCATGTAACTTGTAATCTTCAAGATGTTGAATAAAAGAGATCCGGCCCCTTTATCTACTCGTACTTGTATTTTTGTATGACTCGGACCGCCGCGCGCATTCTGCTGCGCTTTTGTCCTCTCGCTTGTTGTTGTCGTGTTTTCCGGAAAGTTCTTCTTCTGACGCATTCTTGTTGAGATTTCGCGCTTTAGAGTTCTTCCTTAGGCTTCCTCGCCTTATGTCCTTATGTAGGTTCGCGTAGCGAAGATGTTCCGGAGTCACCTATCAGGACACCGCAGTTGTTGTCTCTGGCCGATGATCCAGCCTTTTGCCTTTCTCGTGAGACTTGGCTGTATATAGTATTGAAGTCCCCGCTTCGAAAGCTGTCGTGGCTGCTTTTCCTCGACTCTGTCGGCCTTGTATTTCCGTAGATCTCGGCCAAGGTGCGGTAGCGATCTTGTCCTTGTGCGCTTTTAGGGTTGCTTCTCCTTTTGACGCTGCTGGCTGGGCCTTTCAACAAGAGACTCGAATCTTGCTTCAAGATTCTCGTAGTCTCTTTTCTCAAGGAATCGCTTTTTTGTCCTCCTCGTAGATTAGTCAAGATGGTTGTAAGGGGCTTGCTGCTCCCTTTGTCGTGGTTGCTTTCTTCTCGACAAATGACTTCTATCTTCTTCTGAGACTTGTCAGCGATGAGTGAGCCCTTGCCTCTTGAATTCCGCAGTTCTTCTTTCTCGAGTATCACCGCCTTCTCTCGTAGGCCGGCCGATAATAGTTGTGGAGGCTTCGCTCTTGGTCTTCGTGGTTGTTTTTCTAAAGCATTCACCGCCCTTCGTAGATTTGCCGAAAAGTAGTTGTAGAGTCGTGCTCCTAGTCTCCTCGAGTTGTTCTCAAGATTCAGCCAAATTGCCCTTTCGTAGACTTCACGATGGTGGTTGTAGAGTTCTTGCCTCGGTCTTCGGTGAGTTATTTTTCTCAAGATCTCAGCCTTTGTCTTTTCTCAGAGACTTGTGCAGCTGCAGTAGTCTTCGCTCTTGGTCTTCGTGGCTGTTCTTCAAGATCTCGACCTTTGTCCTCTATAGACTTGCTTCGATGGTGGCTGAGTCTTGCTCTTTGGTCTCGTGGTTATTCTTCGGCGATTCGACTTTTGGTTCCTCCTGCAGAGCTGGCCGATGGTGGGCTGAGTCTTTGCTCTTGGTCTTCGTGGTTGTTCTTCCTCAAGATTCAGCCTGCCCTCTCGTAGACTCGATGGCTGCAGGTAATAGTCTTGCTCTTGGTCTTCGTGGCGTTCTTCTTTCCGGGCACGACTCACGTCTCTCCTGCGACTCGCCGGCGGTGCGGCTGGGGCTGCTGCTGCTGTGCCGGTTGTTTTCCTCCTCGCTGTGACTTGCATCTTCTTCTCGAGACTTGTCACGCATTGTTCTGGAGGGGTTACCTTCCGTGCCGCTAGGTTTCTCCATTTAGTGCCCTCAGCTGCTTGTCCTTTCTGGACATGCTCACATTTATTTGGGTGGAGCTCGCGTCGAAAAGAGTTGTTCGTAACTCGTGGCTGCTCTTCCGGGCTAGGCTCTCCTCTATGCCGCCCGCAGGGACTATCGCATGACGCCTTTTTGAAGGGGTTCTACGGCGCCCATCGAGCGCACTCGTGGATCACGCGTCGCGATGGCTGCCTCCTATTTCATAACACTACAATCCACCTTGCCTCGGGTTTGGGCCGCTTCCGCTCGGTGAGACTTGTGAGACGAAGGCTTTATTTTCGCCACACTACACCGCTTCACGCTTCGCACCCGGAAGCGCAGTCACTGGCGCTGGACATAGTGGCGCTTTCGACCCTCCTCGATGGTCTCTGACCGACGGGCCGCATCCCAACGCCCTCTTTTTCGCTAAGAGTCGGTTCACCATCTTCCGCTTAGATTTGGCGCGTGGACGCTATTCTGCAGCTGTACCTCGCTGCGGGTTCCACCTCTTGAGGTGTTCTTCTTCTAAAACAACCGAGGTTGGCTTGCGGTCGATGATGTAGGATTTCTCCGATGAATCCCGCTGCGAGTAATTTTGCAATCTCCTTTTTGATGGCTTCTTTTTTTTTCGGTGAAAACCTTCTTAGTCTTTGCTTGATGGGTTTGGATCCCATATTGATGTCACTCGTGCTCGGCCGGCTCCCTTGGTACGCCAGCATGTCCTGGCGGTTTCGTGCAAATATATCTTTGTGTTGCCTTAGGAAGCTGGTGAGCGCTAATTCCTATTTTGGAGATAGGTGGGCGCCGATGATCGCCGCCTTGGATGGATCCTTTCGTTTGTAGATCAATGTGCTTGATGTCGGCCTCTTACCGTGGAATTAGAATTGCTTGCTTCTTGGCGGTCTCGAGCTCTTACGGGTTTGTATCCTCCGCCATCCGGTTGAGTTCCTTTTTTTTCCAAGAGCTCTCCTGTCTTGTTTGCGATTTCCACGGCTTTTGCGTCACACTCGAAAGCTTTCTTGAGGTCTCCTTTGATGGAAAGAACCCCCAAAAGGTGCCGGCATCTTTAGTAGAAGATACGGGTAGTGTGGAATAGCCATGAACTTTGCAATAGCGTGTCTTCCCATAATGGCGTGGTATGGTGACTCGAGATCTGCTAGTTCGAACTTGATGTACTCCGTCCGGTAGTTTGATGGAGATCCAAATGTAACTGGCAAGGTGACTTGTCCAACCTGGTATGGCTGCTCGTCCGGTACTATTCCATAGAAAGGAGTGCTTGAAGGAGCGATAAGTCCTGAGAGGTCCAGTCCCATCTTGTCCAAAGTTTTTCGAGAATATGATGTTCAACCCAGCTCCTCCGTTGATCAACACCTTGGTAACGGTCACCCCGGCTATTGTGGGTTCTAGCACCAAAGGATATAGGCAAGCGTTGCCCACACTTGTCCATTGATCCTCCCCCCGTGAACCGAATCGGATATTGGGACCAATTTAGGTAGCGCGACACGCGGGTTCTGGCCGCCATATGATTGATCGGAGTGCTAGGTTGTCTTGTCTCTTGCTCTTTGACCCAGGTACTCCAGAGAATATGACGTTCAAGGATCTCGTTGCTTTCTGGAAATCCCCTGTCTTTGGCTCTTCGATGGCTTCTTCTCTCGCTTTTCTTGATTGTTTGCCTTCGAGCGCGTTTGTTTCCTCCCTTATACTTTTCGGAAAGTGGTGCACTTTCTGAGCGTCTGGAGCTCCAGGTGGTAGATGCAGGGTAGGTCTTCTAGCTTGATATTGCTTCTATTTACATGCGCCATTGTTGTTGTTGTTGAACCTCTGTTTGTAAGGTTTCTTTGACTTCTCCGCCATTCGACGGTATTGTCCGGTCCTCGTTTCTTTTCTTTGTTGAGAGTTGTTCTCGATCTTTCTTGGGGCTTCCGAGTTCTTTCTTTCTCGAAAGCGAACTTGAGTTTTTCTTCAGCTCGATCATCTTCTCGACAAAGATAGCTTGAACTGCCTCGTTAGTCCTCGGGTTGTCTTTGTAGAAATCGAGAACTGCCATCTTGAGAAAATTCCATTGCTTTCGAAGGCGTCTATCACTTCTCTTTCGGTGATGTCGTGTACTTGGGATCTCATCTCTCCAAATCTTCGGTAGTAATCTCGGGGATTCTCCCGCTTACGCTGAGGCTTTTCAACTTCGGCTGAGTAATAGGATGGGTGATGATTCTGCGAAGTTGCTACTGAATTCTTTCTGTAAGTCTTCCCAAAGATCGGATTGAGCCCTCTTCGATGTTGTCGAACCATTGGAGCGGTAGAGCCTCTAGGGCCATGGGAAAGAAGACGGCTTTTAACGTCATCATCTCCTCCGGCCCGGCTCAATAGATTGTGAGTAGACTCGAGCCATTGTCTAGGCTCTGTTTTCCCATTATATTTTGAATGGTTTGAAGGCTTGAACTTTGGGGGTAGCTTGAATTCTTGCAATCTTTTCGCGAAGCAAGGAAACTTGTCGTAGCTTTCCATCGTTCTTTCTTCAAATCCTCCCCGAGGTTCTTCCCCTCTTGGATGAGTTCCAAAAGAGGTCGATATGTTGATTCTATGACTTCTTCTGGCTCGCTTAGTCTTGGCGCGGGCTTTCCCTTGGGGGTCTCGGTACTGTCTCGCCATCCCTCCGAGGCGGCCCGAGTTGTTGGAACCCTCTTCCCACCTTTCAAAGACGTTGGATCGACTTCTTGGAACATCGTGAGCCGTTTGCCTTCGACCGTGACGTCCCCGGGGTCTCTTTCTCGGACAAATATACGTAATGCCTCCTTGATGAGTCTCTCCGTCATTCAGGTCTGTAGCAGTTCTTTCAGCGGTCAATCAACCCTTGTAGTCTCTCCCGGGTTGCCCTCGATCGTCCTCAACTTCTCTTTCAGATTTCAGCCCCTCGTATTCGTGTAGATCGGCGATATTTGTTCGGAGCTTGCATGCGCGCGGTCGCCCCGACTCGGCCCCTCCCTTCGCCTTGTTTCTTCTTAGCCTTTCTTGACGTTGGGTGTTCTCCTTCGGCCAAGTCGAGGGTTCTTCGTCCGCCGAGATGTTGGATAGGCCTTCGTCGATGGACCTGATGTCGGGGGCCTCTCGGGCCGGTTAAGCCCAGTGCGAGCTGTAGCCACCATGAAGACTTCCTTTGCATTTTAGCTTTAGGTCGCCACTCCTTCCGCCGGGATGGACCTTGTGATGATGGGCCTCCCTGTTTGTCCCCGTTAGTTGACGATCGGCCCGGTTGAGGGTTCTTGGCCGATGGATGATGCACTCCTCAGGGGTTCTTGTCAATATGAGCCCTCTCTCGCGCGCCCTCTAAAGGAATCTCCAATCTTCTTCGCAGTAGTCCCGGCGCCCTCGAATACGCATGTGGTGCGTTGTGTAATCCTGTATGTGGGGATCGAGTGTTTGGGATACCCATGAACGAGCTTTGTCTCCAGCGCAACCACGAACGAGACATCCCGCCGTGGCTCCAGGAGGTCCCCGCCGCGCATGAGCCCCTCCACGCAAAGGCAAAGCCTCCGCCGCCGCGGGCTCTCAAAATGAGCCCCCGACGAAGATCCATCACCCGCTCCGCCCGAGAGGTCTCCGGCGACAAGCCCTCGTCTCCGGCGCCAGACCCCATCCGGGGACCCTTTCCGCCTCGGCCGAGCCCCCGCACGAGCACCACAAAGACGGGCCGAGGAGAGCTCAACCACCGCCTTCCCGAAGAAGTCATGGGTACGAGTTGGTCAACAACTCTCCGACAAGCCCAACCACTCCCCTCGACGGACGCCGAGCCACATACCGCTACGCCTCACAGGGAGAGGTCATTCACCACCCCGCCATACCGCTATAGCCAGCTGAGGAGAGGTCATTCGACCACCTCGCCATACCCGTTTGGCTCCAACGGCTCCGCCACGTTGTCGTGCGGTACATACGAGGTACGCCTTCCCATCAACGTATGGGCACGCCCATACCGAGAAGACGCCTTCCAACCGCGATTAGAGACAGGCGAGCCGACCACCGCCCAAACCCCGATTCCTAGCATTTGGCGGCGACCAATTTCGGCATCCAAAGCACCCGGAGCTCGAAGGAAGCTCTCGACCGCGCCAAGAGCTCACCAGAGAGCTCTTTCTTAAGTCCAAAAACGTACATGTATTTTCACTTTCTTTAAGTCCTCAACTCGATGAGAGAGCTCGAGCCTCACCCCCTGCGACTATAAAAGGGGAGGCAGCCCTCAGGTTGAGGCAAGGTTCGAGATTTCAACGACCCGCACTCGCACTCACACCCGCAATCGATATTGGCACTAGCCTCAATCACGTAGACTTGGGAGCCCTCCCTCTTGCCTTGCTTGTACTAGCCCCTAGATGAGACATTTGAGTTTCGGATAGTGATCACACCGAACTAGGGAGCCCGATTTGCCCCGAACCAAGATAAATCTTGTGTCATTGTCTCTAGAGCTAGGCCATCGAGCACGACAGCCGACATTACCGCAGATCGGGTACTAGACCACGGCGCTGGCGCGCCGTAGGGGCAGCTAGTGCGACGCTTTCCCCACTCCGATGGCTTCCTCCGCCGACGACACCCGCAGCGCTAGCAATGCGCCGCGGCACCATCGATTTCCGGGCGCCGCGCCGGAGGAGTCCCTCACCGGAAGCCGCCGCCCGCCCGATGTGGCGCGAGGACATTCCCCGCCGCCTCCGAGGCGCCACCAACTCCGTCCCGACGAGCATGGGGCGGTTTCGACTCCGCGCCGGCCAGCCCCATCCACGCCGCCGCTGATCGCCGCCTTATCAAGGACCTGCCCCGAACATCCCGGGACGCGAGCCTACGCAGCTCGCTCGCGATGTGACCTTCCACCGCCAACGCCGCCCCGCAGCCGCCGAGAGGAGGCGCTTGTCGGTCGACGAAGTTCACGGCAGCCCATGCCAGGATGTACCCCCGACGGGCAGCGGGCCTTCCACTCTACCGGGCGACGAGCCCCAACAGACCAGATCCATGAGCTCGAGCCGCCCTCGATGGGATGAGCCTCATGGATTGCGACCCCACGCGCCGGTTACATGTGTCACACCCCGAGGGTGCGGTAGAGGAAGTCCACTCGAGCGATGCCTCCCCCAACACACGCCACGGACTCGCGCCGCCGTGAGTCGCCCGTCGACCGCTGCCAAGGCTCTACCGAAGAGCTTGAGGAGCTCAACGCGCAGCCGCCCAAGAGCGGCCCTCCGCCGAGCGGAGGGAGACAAAGAATCACGAGCACGAGCTCGAGCCCGCGAGGTCCACGACCGCATCAACCGACGAGGGCCCGAACAGCCTCCCGCCCGGTGTTCGAGAGCGGCCCTGGGGACCCGGGCGGTCGCGCTACTCGCCGCCGCCCGGCCCCCGAGGGACCCGAGGCACGCAGACCCACGAGCAGCTCAAGAGACCCCGGGCGGAGGCGGCGGTCCAGCAGCAAGAAGCTCGCGGGCTTCACCACCGCGACCGGGAGGAGCACGAGGCTTCCTCCCACCCCGAGGTCCACGCACGACGACGAGTCGGCGAGAACCGCGACGCCAGACACCATCAACGCCCGCCGCAGCGAGGCTCGAGCCGAGAAGAACGCCCCCAGATCGATGACAAGTACCACCGCGACGACCAAGAGAAGCGCCCTCGCACCTAAAGAAGCGACGCGGTGGCCGCCACGCCAGCGAAGAAGACAAGAGCCGCAGCCCCACGCGCGTATGCCGCCTCTGAGCCCGCCTCCCAAACGGACCGGCCGGCCCTCGAGCTCGAGCTCGAGGAGGCCTAAGGCCTTCTACCACGCATCCACGGTGCTCCATTCCCTCCGCTCGAGCCCGACCTTGGTGCGTATACAACGAGGAGACCGACCCCGCCTACGTGGCCTCGAGGACTACCGCCTTGGTCGTCGTCCGAGGTGCCGACAAGGATTATTTCATCATTCGCAACCTCCCACTCTACCTTGCATTCGCGATCGTGGCTTGAGCACCTCCCGAAGGCACCATCCGCAACTCGGGAGGACCTCGCGTGACGCCTCAGCTCGGCAACTTCCAGTGGCACCCACGCCCGCCGAGCACGACGTGGGACTCCGCGAGGCTGCAAGCGTAAGAAGGGGAGAGCCCGCGCGACTACATCGCGCTCCAAGCTCGCAACAACCCTCTGGAGGCCTCTCGACCCGAGATCATTACCGCTTCACCTTCGCACTACCGCCACTGAGACTCCGATCCACGCAGCCTCGGCCCGTAAGCCCCGAACGCGTGAAGGAGCTCCTCGACCTCGCCACACGCCACGCCGAGGGAGAGGATGCCGCCTCCGCCACGCAAGGGCAATCGGCGGGCGACGACGGAAGCCGGGGATCGAACTCCCGCAGAAGAAGAACAAGAAGAACAGTGCCCTCGCGACGACAACGACGACGAGTTCGTGGGTCGTCGCTGACAAGCGCAAGGCTGGCGGCAAGGGCGGCAAGCCCTTCGTCCCCCAAAGAGCACTTCGACAAGATGCTCGAGGAGCCGTGCCACACCACGAGGGGCCGGGCCAAGCACAAGATGAAGGACTGCCGCCTCATGAAGAAGCATGTGATGGGCACGCCGCGCGCGGGCGACAAGGGCGACGACGACAAGGACGCCAAACCGCTCCCGACGAAGTTCGACGACGACATGTACATCGAGGACGGTGCCGCCAACGCCGCCTTCGCGGCCACCGCCACGAGTCCAAATGCCGACGAATTCACGCGCCGCGAGGTCCTCTTCACCGAGCCGGCCACCCCGAAAGTACCTGAAGTGGTCCAGCGCTCGGCCGATCACCTTCGAAAAGGCCGATCATCCCCGACATATCCCGCACTCCAGAAGGTACCCGCCGTCGTCGATCCCATCATTGGCACCTTGCGCCTGAAGGTGTTGATGGACCCGCCGCGCCGGCCTCAACCTCCCCTATCTCCATCGCGCGCCAAGCCCCATCCAAGGCACGTCTCCGCCCCGTCGCCGGAGCCGATCCACCGGTGGTGCCGGGAAGCAGATGCTCCCGCCGGACGGCGATTGACCTCCCGTCACCTTCGCACCCCGGACAACTTCCGCAAGGGAGGTCCTCACGCTCGAGGTGCTCCCGCTCAAGAACGCCACACGCCCGCTGGGGCGGCCGCGCTATGGGCTCATGGCCGTCCCAACTACACCTACCTCAAGCTCAAGATCCCCTACCGAGGGGGTCATCACCGCCGACTCCACCTTCAGCACGATTCGCCGCGAGGCCGCCGCCGTCCAAGATGCCGACGCCGGGCGCCGAGATCGAGCGCATGAGCACGCCCAAGATGGCGGCCCGGGCCGCCGAAGACTCCCCGAGCTCAAAAGAAGGCGAGCACAAGCTCAACCGCCGAGCTTCGAAGGTGGCAAGCACGAGCTCGACCGCCGAGCCGAAGGTCACGGGCACATTCGAGCCCGAGAAGGATGCCAAGGAGGTCACGGGCCGACAAGGATGGGCGCACCTCTCTCGTGGGTGTCGAGCTCTCCCCCCCAAATAGGGAAAACAAGCTCATCGACTTCCTCCGCTGAACCTCGATGTATTCGCTGGGAGGGCCTCGGACATGCCGGCATACCGAGGGAAGTCGCCGAGCACTCCTTGAACATCAAACCCGGCCTCGGCCGGTGAAGTAGAGGTGAGACGTTTGACGACGATCGACGCCAGTGCAATCGAGGAGATAGATAAGCTCTAGCCGCTAGGTTTATCAAGGAGGTGTATCATCCCGAGTGGATAGCCAACCCCGTACTAGTTAAGAAGAGGAATGGGAAATGGAGAATGTGTGTTGATTACACGGGTCTCAACAAGGCATGCCCGAAGGATCCGCTTTCCTTTGCCAAGATCGACCAAATTGTTGACTCCACCTCCGGTGCGAGACGCCTTTTTCTCGACGCCCTACTCCACTGCCACCGGATCAAGGATGAACGAGCTCGATCCGCCGCTACCTCCTTCATCACTCCGTTTGGCGATTCTCGTTACGTAACAATGCCCTTCGGGTTTGAAAAAAACGCCGGGCGCCACCTTCGAGGTGCTTGCGTAAGTCTTCAAAGAGCTCCTGGAAAGCTCGTAGAAGCATATGTCGACGACATCGTTGTCAAGACGAAGCGCCGAAAAGAACTCATCCCCGACCTCGAATAGGTCTTTGCCAAGCTCCGAGTACGGAGTCAAGCTCAATCCCGAGAAGTGTGTCTTCGGGTCCCTCGAGGGAAGTTGTTGGCTTCATCGTCTCCGAACGTGGCATTGAGGCCAACCCCGAGAAAATCACCGCCATCACGAGCATGGGGCCAATCAAAAATGTCAAGCGCGGCAACGGCTCACCGGATGCCTAGCCGCGCTAAGTCGCTTTCATAGCTCGACTCGGGAACGGAGCCTCCCACTCTACAAGCCGCCGAAGAAGGCAGCGCTTTGCCTCGACCGATGAGGCCCAACAAGCTCGACTCGCTGAAGCAACTACTTGCTAATCCGCCCCCGCACTCGCCGCGCCCATGCCCAACGAACCGATCCTCCTTACATCTCGGCCACCGAAGGTGGTGAGCACCGCGCCGCCGCCGAGGGGAGGAAGGGCACGCGCCAAGGTACAAAGATCCGGTGTACTTCATCGTTGAAGTCCCCACCGACACCAAGACCCAAGTACACACAGCTCGAAAAGCTCGTGGTACGCCCGGACACCCGCGCAAGCTCAGCATTACTGACTCCCATCCTGGCCGAGTCATCTCCAAGTTCCCCTTAGCGAGGTCATCTCAGCCCCCTGTTACGGGCCGCATGGCCAAGTGGGCTATTGAGCTCATGGGACCCGACATCACCTACGCCCCCGTGAGACGCCATAAAATCCCTGTGCTCGCGCACTTCATCACAGTGACCGAGGTCGTCGAGTACCGCCCAGCCCGACGACATCGACTACCGGACGCCAGTACTTCCGACGGTCCGCAAAGAAGCACGGTACGGGCGTTGACTCGCTCATCTCTCCACACAAGGTGCGCATGAAGTACTCCATCCGCCCACACTTTCCCGCCCAACAACGTGGGCCGGTACGAGGCTCGTGAACGGCTTATGACGCCCGCGGAAGCCTCGGCGTCCCGCACCTCGAGGTCCCGGGCGACTCCGAGCTCGTCAGAACCAAGTCATGAAGGAAGTCGACCGCGCCAACCCGAAGATGATCGCCTACCACCGTATGTCCGAGAGCTCGAGGAGCACTTCCACGGGCTCGAGGTCAACCACATTCACCGCCACCTCAACAAATACGCGGATGTTCCCGCCTAAGTCGCATCGATCGCCGCAGTCCCCGCCAGCGCCTTCATGCACAAACAAATAAGAAGCCATCGATACGACTCAAAGGCGACCGCGATGACAGACGCGAACTCGACCGGGCCGACACCCCAAGCTCGGACCCTATGGAGGTAGACGCCCCACGCCCGAGCCCCCAACGCGAAGGCTTGCCTAGCCACGAGCTCACATCCGACCGCCTGGGGCCGGGCCGGGGCTGGATCGAAACTCGACCGCCGCACGCCGGCCCAACCGCGGATCCCACTGCTTAGTGGTTCAAGGAAGGCAAGCTCCCCCTAGGGCAAGAGGAATCAAGGCGCCCGGCGCGGGCGGGCCAAGTCGCTGCCCCGTCGGGCAAGAGCTCTACGGCGCGAGAGCCTCCGGCCCTCCGGCGCCGCATCACTTATGAGCAAGGGCGTAAGCTCGTCCGAAGAGATCCACTCCGCGAAGGCGGCCACCATGCGGCACCACGAGCGCTTGCCGGGAAATCATTCCCGCAGGGGTTTTTACTCGGCCAACCGCCATTGCGACGCCATCCGAATCGTCCGACGCTGCGAAGGATGCCGTTCCGCCAAGCAGACACACCTCCCCGCCAGCCCCCTCTAGACGATCCCGCTCACTTGGCCAATTGCGGTCCGGGGCCTCGATATGGTGGGACCTTTCCGTAAGACGGCGGGGGGCTACACGCACCTCCCTCGCCGCCATCGACAAGTTCTCAAAGTGGATCGAGGTCATGCCCATCGCGCGATGCCGAGCTGAGGAAACCGCAAGTTCTTCACCGCATCATCCACCGCCGGGGTCCCGAACTCCATCATCACCGACAACGGCACAAACTTCGTGGGAGAGGTCTTCATCGACCGGTGCGGGGATCACGGCCCTCGCCTCGGGCCACCCGAGGACCAACGGCCGGTAGAAAGAGCTAACGGCATGATCCTCGCAGGGCATGAAGTCTCGCATCTTCAAGAGGCTCGAAAATACGCCCGCCGGTGGCTCGAGCCCCCGTCGGGATTCCGGTGGAGTCTTCGCGACAACGCCAAGCGGGGCCACGGATGGACGCCGCTTCTTCCGCGTCGGATCCGAGGCCGTGCTCCCCACCGACCTTGAGTACGGTTCGCCCCGCGTCCAAGCCTTCAACGAGCACAATAACTAAGCGCCGCTTTCGGCGCCGCCGATCAGCTCGACGAAGCTCGAGACATCGCCCTCATCTACTCCGCCAAGTACCCGCAGCCTATGAGGTGCTACCACGACCGCCACGCCGAGGGCGAAGCCATGCGCCGGTGACTACGCCCCGCGGGCGAGTCCGAGCTCAAAAGACAAGCACAAGCTCGGCCCCTGGGAGGGTCCCTTCACCATCGACCAAGTACCGAGGCCGGGCACATACAAGCTCAAGGACCACCAAGGCCGAGTCCTCACCAACGCATGGAACATCGAACGCCTACGTCCGCTTCTACCCTTAAATTGTATTTCAAATCTTGTAGCCGCGAGAGCTCAATAAAAGCACGAACTTGATGCAAAATACGTGCTAGCATTTCGATTTCTTTCCTTAGCACGCTTGAGCAACGGCCGCCCGCCATCGCCCGGCAAAGGCCCGCCCTTGCTCTCGGGGGCTAAGGATCGGGTGCGCGCGCACCCACGTTTAACACACCGTTTTTCTCGCAAAACTAGCGAGTTTAGAGCTCGGCCGATGAGCTCAAACCCACGAAGTCGCCCTTTCTCCTCTCAACTCAAATGACGTCCCCGAAATGACTAAGTTGTGAGCTCACTGCTAAAGAGCATGGCACGACTGCCCTGGTGACCTCCCACGCCTCGGCCGCCGAGGAATGGCCCGCCATCTAACTCTCGAATCATAAGCTCATAAAAAGTCAAAGTAGGAACGAAATGCGACAAAGAGAAGAAGCGACATCCATTAAGCACGAGCTCCCTTTAAAGTTTTTATAGATTGCCTCGACTAGGAGGACTTAACGAGTTCATTGACAAAAAGAGGTCAAGCCTCGAGCTCCTACTCTGCGCGCGAGTGGGTTTTGGTCCATCGGCATCGGGGCGGGGACGTCCCGCGCATCTTCCTCCTCCTCGGCGGGCTCTTCGGCCGCTCCGTCTCCACCGGCAAAATTCGAACACCTCGAGCTCCTCTGGGCCGGGCAAGCTTGAAGAGCTTAGCGGACAGCTCACCGCGTGGCGACCCTCGGCCCGCGGCCTTCGATCGCTGGTCGGCATCAACGCCCGGGCGCCCACCCCGCCTTCACGATGTTGACCTCGAATTTGGGGTAGTGGGTGAAGACGACGCCGACGGCCTTGTGCACCACGCGGCCCGCGTCCTCCGTCACTTTGCGCTGGATCGCCGACACCCGCTGGCGGGTCCTCCACGTCTTCCACCCCGAGGACACGCAGACGCCCGACCGCGGACACAAGGCCCTCGTGGGCGCGCTTCGAGCTTTCAGCCTCCTCCACGGCCTTAGCGGCAAGACGCTCCCTGAGGCCCCCGAGCTCTTTCCTCGCATCAACGAGGTCGCTAGTTCGGCCGCTTCAGGTCCGCTCCTTCTCTTGCGCCGAGCTGCGTGTGCTTCCAAATGAGGCTTCGAGGCGGCGAGCTCCCGCTTCTTGTCCCTCAGGCCTCCCGCGCCGTCAAGGAGTCCTGCCGCGCCTACGAACAAAGACAACAAGTCGGGACACAAGCCACAACACACGGACGCAAGAAGGAACGAGCCGCCGCTACTCCACAGCTCGTCATAGAGTCCCCGCCGTTGCACCACAACCGTGGTTTTCGGCCTCCAACCGATCCTTCTCGCCTCCGGCACGCAAAGATACACCACAGCTCGGCTTCGTGGGTCATATGCTAAAGCCCCGACGACGAGGACAATCAGCCCGAACGCTGAGTAAACAAGACGAGAAAGATAAGGATCGAAAGCACTCACTCTTGAGCTCGGCGTCGCGCGGTGGCGAGCCGCTCTGGGCGAGCCTCGGCCTTGTCCTTCCGCAGGAATCCGCACCTCGGCTCGAGCCCGAGCGCCAAGCTCCTTGTCGTTGAGCCTCCGGCGAAGGGGACTTCGAGCTCCTCCTCCATCTTCTTGCGCGCCGCTTATGAGCGAGCTCGAGCTCCTCCCGGCGCCGGACGCCCGCAGCGCGATGTCCACCCTTTCCCCGGCCTCTCGAGAAGCCCGACCTTCCACATCGCGAACGAACTCGGCGACGTCCTCCGCCCGACGCCGAGGAACCGTCTTTGAGTTGTGTCGCGCCGAGCTCCTTCAGACATCTCCGCGCACGCCTCCATCAGCCCCGACGGCCGCCGGCCCTCGCCGAGAGCCGCCCGGTGGCTGTACCCCGGATGGAGTCCGCGCCCGAAGAGCACAAATACGTGAGCAACTCGGAAAACGCGAAGAAAAGACACCACAGCGTCACACGGCGAATCCGGAACTCACAGCAAGGTGAAGCACGCACCCGGGTCCTCCGACCGCGGCCCCCCCGGTGAGGCCGCCGGCCGAGTCTCTTCGAAAGTGAGCTCGGCCGCGGTATTGGGGCCGGCCCACGGGGACGGCCGGGCACCGACGAGGAAACCAGACGCCGCAGTCCCGAGGTCGGGCCGAGGCGCCGGGTCGACAGCGTCCCCCTTGAAGGGGAATACGCCCGAGATCTTCGACCCGAGCCGTTGTCTCGCCATCCATCTCGATGCGGGTCGCGGTCGCACTGGTCGCGGCCGCCCCTTTCCCGCCGACGAGCTGCGTTGTCACCATCACCGAGCTCGCTGCAACGCCGCGCAGCTCACCACTATGTCGAGCCCGCGATCAACGGCGCCATCGAGCTCGCCATCTCCAAGCCCGAGCCCGCTCCAGCCGAGCTCGAACATCCGTCTTCGGCGCTTCGGGTAATCCGCCGCCCAAAGCACAGCCGTAGTTGCACTGTGGATCGATCGCCATCGACCAACGATAACACGGCGGGCGGAGAGCTTACTTGACGGCCACCCTCTTCGTTTCTTCTTCTCGGCCTCGCCGGCCCGAGCCCCCGGGACGCCCGATCAAGCACTCTCGACCCCTCGCGCCTGGGCTTAGGGCGCAAGGCAGCCGAGGCTGCGCAATCGGGCGCCGCCGGCGCCCAAGGCCACCACCGCCGGGGCAAGCTCACGGGCCCAACGAGGTCCCGACTCGCCGCCGAGAGCCGCCGCCGACGTCGAGGGCCCACCCTACGGCCGACGCCGGCCCCGGCCCCTCGATGGCCTGCTCGCCGCCACCGCCGGGACGACCCCCCCCCCTCGTGACGAACGAGGGCCCCGCACGCCGGCGGATTCCCGCCTCGACTCCGCGGGAAGAGGAGGTTGGGAACCAAAGGGGCGCACCACGCCAACCTATAGAGCTCGAGCTCGTAAGAAGGTTTCGAAATAGCAAAAGAATGAGCTAAGACAAGGCGACGAGCACTTACTAGCACGGAGGTCTCGGATCAAGGAAGATCCGGGGAGCCCCGGCGCCCTCGCTCCCGTTCTCATCACCGCTTCATCCAAAAACTCCACCCGTCGACGGTGAGACCCGGGGGCGTTCGCGGTCCCCACGAATGGGGCCTTCTCCTCCATCTCCCATATTCGAGAGCTCGACGCCGAGGGGCACCACCGCTTTGCGAGCCAGCCTCGATGATATGGTTCACCGTCACCCCGTCCCGAGGGCCTTGATCTTGCCTACGGCCGCCTCCACGTCCACCACCGTGTTGTCGTGCGCGGACCCGCCGCCACCGGCTTCCCTTCGAGAAAGTGCGGCCGGTACCGCGCGGAGAGGGTAGGAGAGGTCGCTCTTGAGGTAGAACCACTCCTCCCTCCATCCGGGCGTGGTCGATGGGAAGTCGCCCCTCCGGAAGGACTCCCGGACCTTCCCACCGCAGCCACCCGCATCCACAGACGCACGCAATCGGGGCCGGGCGCCCCTCCGCCCTAAGCGGCGGCCGAATCTTAGCGAAGACGTGTGCTTGAAGAGCTCCCGGTTGGGAGGGATCCCCAACCACCCCTCGCGAGCATCGTGAAGACGGAGAGGAGCAGCACCCGTTCGGGCGTGAGGTGCCGGAGCCCGATGCCCCAAGATGCGATGAGCCGTCGAAGAAGTCGTTCGCGGGCATACCGAGCCCACGCCGTGGAAGGCGATGAAGGAGACGACGCACTCGCCCGGGCGGTCCTAAGATCACAGGCGACGCCGGCTGGATAATCCACTCCTCCGCCGCTGTCCGCTGGTACGGCAACCCACCGACGGTGCTGCATCGCTCGATCTTCCCCACCGTCGCCATCGAACGCGACCACGAGCCCATCTCTCGATCACCGGAATGAGTCGGCGGCGAAGCAGGGGAGGTGGAGGATTGGATCTACGAGTGGGCGGCGGCGGAACTCTCTCTCTCTCTCTCTCTCTCTGTGCGCGGAGGAAGGCAAGAGATGGGAAGGTAAATCCACTCCCGCCTCCTCCTATTTATAGAGCTCAGATGCGGCGGAGGCGACGAGAAGAAACCGCCAGGGGACCCACCACGCACCACGTCCACCTACAACTGACGCCGCGAGATCGACGCACGCGCGACACCTGGCGGAAGCCGAACGGCCGCGGCATTAATGGGGCAACCCCCCCCCCCCCTCAACGGTAAAAATCCCAACGGTAAGATCTCAACGGTTATTTTTTACACAACGGGTAAAAAACCCAAGAGCTCGGGCGCAACGGGTCGATTTTACCGAGCTCTAGAAAACGTAGCTCGCGACGCGAGCTCACCGCCTCGTGGTTCGAAGGTCGCTCAGCTCGAGAGCAAGGCCGCCCAAGGACATCACGAGCGAGGAGCGCCACGGGAAAGCAAATCGCCGGCCCACGCCTCGAGCTCCCGAAAGGGCT
Organism: Hyparrhenia diplandra; assembly: GCA_015847255.1. Taxonomy (NCBI): domain Eukaryota; kingdom Viridiplantae; phylum Streptophyta; class Magnoliopsida; order Poales; family Poaceae; genus Hyparrhenia; species Hyparrhenia diplandra. The sequence continues at coordinate 190,019 of JADLZK010001519.1, read as the reverse complement.
CAAGGGGCTTTCGCTTGTGCGCGTCCGGGTCGCCAAGGCCTACGATCGACTCCGAGCTATCCTTGTCGACGAGGAAGCGTCTCGCCCCCAGACATCGCTCGGTGGCTCGAGAATCACGGAAGTTGAATCCTCGGAACTTGAGGTTGATCCACCAGCTGATCAAACGAACGAGCTGACAAGCTCGAGCCTCACTGGACTATCCGATTGCAGCTCCCTGGGCACTCGATCTCGGCCAACGAGGCAAGATTGAGCTCGAGCTCACCACCCCTGCGCGAGCAATCGCGAGGGGAATGGGTCGGCGAGCCCACAAAAACTCTAAAAGCCTCCGCGAGAACCCATTGTTCTCCGGAGAGCCTCAATCCAGGTTACCCGGGCGGGGAAGGGAGGAAGGCCACGCACCCACGACCAAGCATCAATCCCACGACAAGGGCCGCCTCCACGGCGAAATCCATCGCGCGGATAGCATCTGGGAGAGACCTCATCTCTCCCAAACGCTCGGGGGCTACTGTGGGGGATCGATATTTGGGATACCCATGAACGAGCTCTTGTCTCGGGGCGCAACCACGAACGAGACATCCCCGCCGTGGCTCGTGAGGTCCTCGCCGCGCATGAGCTCTCCACGCAAAGCGGGCCTCCGCCTCGCTCGGGCTCTCGCAAATGAGCTCCTCGGGCGAAGATCCATCACTCCGCTCCGCCTCGAGGTCTCGGGCGACGAGCTCCCTCGTCTCCGGCGCGCCCCACCCCATTCGGGACCTCTTTCCGCCTCGCTCGAGCTCCCGTGACGAGCACCGCAAAGACGGCCGAGGAGAGCTCAACCACCGCCTTCCCGAAGAAGTGCGGGTACGAGAGTTGGTCAACAACTCTCGACAAGCCCAACCACTCCCCCCGACGGACGTTGTAGCCACATACCGCTACGGCTACGGGGAGAGGTCATTCGACCACCCCGCCATACCGCTACGGCCTCACGGGGAGAGGTCATTCGACCACCTCGCCATACCCCGTCGGCTCCAACAATACCGCGCCACGGTGTCATGCGGTACATACGGGCACGCCTTCCCATCAACAAGTATGGGCACGCCCATACCGAAAGACGTCTTCCAACCTGCGATTAGAGACGTGGCGACGCCGACCACCGCCTAAACCCCGATTCCGCGTGCGGCGACGACCAATTTCGGCATCCAAAGCACTCGGGAGCTCGAAGGAAGCTCGACCGCGCCGAGCCGAGCTCACCAGAGAGCTCTTTTCTTGCGTCCCAAAACTCAGTACATATATTTTCACTTTCTTTAAGTCCTCAACTCGATGAGCTCTCGAGCCTCGCCCCTTGCGACTATAAAAGGGGAGGCAGCCCTCCGGTTGAGGCAAGGTTCGAGATTTCAACGCCCCAGCACTCGCACTCACACACTCGATATTGGCACTAGCCTCAATCACAGAGACTTGGGAGCCCTCTCCCTCTCTCGCCTTGCTTGTACTAGCCCCGGTATGAGCATTTGAGCTCGGATAGTGATCACACTGGACTAGGGAGCCCGATTTGCCTCGAACCAGTATAAATCTTGTGTCATTGTCTCTAGAGCTAGGCCATCGGAGCACGCATTAGCCAGACATTACTGTGACGGTGGTATTAGACCATGACACTGTAGGAAATTGAAAGGTAATCTGAATTTGGCGTCCGTGGTTATATCCGAACTTGCCTCCTTTCTCCGAGTTGGAAAGGTATTGGTTGAAAAAAGTTTCCGAGTTGGAGTAGCTTCCCTTATCAAGCCGGAGTTGGAGTCGTGCCGAGTTGCTTAGGAGTTCGTACTCGAGCCCCCGGTTGTCTACCTTCCCGAAATTTTTTCGGGTTTGGGCCCTTCCGTGTTGGTTTAGAGCAAGCTTCGAGTTTGTTCTCTCTTCTTCGAGGCGGCCGGCAATCGTCGATTGCTAGAGCTTCTCGACGAGTTCCGGTTCTTCGGTCTCGGAATCCTTGATGGTGCAGCCGAGTTTTTGCCGTCGTCGTCGATCTCGCAAGCCCATGATCCGAAGATGATCGTCTTCCTCGTCGATGTACTCATGATGTCGTGGTCCGCCGGACTCGTCTTTGAAATTCGACGAGAGCCCCTACCGGCGCGCCCGGTTGTCGATGTTTTACGACCGAGAGCCTCGCCACGGGTGAACCGGGCGGTTTGTTCGGGCCTCGACGAACACAGAGCCCGGCGGTTTGTTCGCAGTGACATGGAGAGCGGGGTTTTATACTGGTTCGGGCCCTTGATCAAGTATCGAGTAAAGACCTTTACGTCCGGTCGGCGTGAGCCTGCTTTTTGATTGATGGGGTTAGCCGAGAATCGGGTGAGAAGCTACAGCGCTTGGTCGTGGCCAAGCTTGTGTTCTCAGACGTTCAGACTTTCGCTCTCCTCTCACGAGGTGTTCCTTGGCCGCCTTTATAGTCCAAGGGGCCAAGGAACTTCGTGATCCTAGTCGGATACGAGAGAGGGTTGTCCGTAGAGGAACCGAACACCCAAACCCTTTACAAGGTAACCCGACTAGTGTTCTATCCTAGTTACAACAGAAGTCACCGTAGCTATGCTTCCATTGCCTTAAGGGAGTTGTTTGTGGCCGCAGGCTTGGATAGAACCCCTGCGCACAACTTCGGTAGAGTTCTTTGGTGATCCCAGTATCCACAGCCAGCATCATCGTGAGTACTACTCAAATGCATAAGCTCGAGGAAGGAAAAGACATCCTCCAAGAAATCCACTGATGGATCTTTGTGGAAACCACGCTGCGCCAAGAACCCTCGTGGGAAAAGCATTCGAACAGGATACCATCGCCAACAGACCCTCAAAGACGCAGAAGAACTCGTCGAGAAAATGCGAGGATGCCGATGTTCGCAAGACAAGCGCGTAATGCCCGGACACAATCTGATCTGCATACCACCATCATGGCCTTTCTCATGCCGGGACCGGATCAAGTCGGACCACTCAAGAGAGCCAAGGGAGGATATGAGTACATCTACGTCACCATCGACAAATTCACCAAGTGGATAGAATACAAGCCATTGGTCACCTTCACTCAACCAAAGCGGTCGAGTTCATCCAAGAGATCATGCACGCATTTGGGATGCCCAACAGGATCATCACGACCTCGGATCACCATTCACAGCAGTTGTCGAAGATTGGGCACAAGATTGTGGCATACGGATAGACTACGATCCGTAGCACACCCTCGAGCTAACGGACAAGTCGAAAGAGCAAACGAACTCATCCTTGCCGGACTAAAGCCAAGACTTTATGAAGAACTCAAAGACTACGGAGCCAAATGGATAGAAGAACTACCAAAAGTTGTCTGGGGCCTAAGAACTAAAATCAGCAGAGCTAGACTCGCAAATATCTCCAACCAAGTCTACGAGAAAGGCGGGTTGACACTCCAGAAAGACAATATCGGATCTCGGAGAACTTCAGACTATCACCGGCCAAGTCTACGAGGAAATAGGCAAGCCGATCCCTTCAGAAGAAAGAACTCTGAAGCACCGATGCAAAGCTCCAACATACTACGGCAAGACCTGTGAGTAGACTAGCCGACACGTCAAGGGAGAAACAACCCAAAGACGCACAAGGACAAGAACCTACGCTACCCTCGGATCTACAAGAAGACAAGCTGACCCGGTCGGAGAAACAACCACGGCAACTCGAAGCAAGACTTCAACACTATGAACAGTAAAGTCTACGAAAGGCAAGTTTGGGTCATCAACCGAACAACGCCGATGTCACTACGAGGGACCGCAAACAACTCGTCGCGAACCTACACAAAAGGACATAAGAGCCGGAAGCCTAAGGAAGAACTCTAAAGGCGCAAACACATCAAGTCATCTCAAGAAGAAGAACTCGAAGACAACAAAGCAATGACAAGCGTAAGACAAATCGCAACAAGTCCACACGAAGGCGGATCGAGTCATACAAAAAGTACAAGTACAAGACGGATAAAGGGACGAGATCTCTTCATTCAACATCTTGAAGATTACAAGTTACATGGGAAACAACTCCCTACAAGATACAAAGAAGACTCGGATGCACGGGGAGCCCAACGAAACTCCCTCGTACAAGATACAAAGAAGGCCGAAGCCCAACAACTCAAGAGTACTTGAAGAAGGCAAAGCGAGAGTCCGTGTCCGGGAGCGACAAAGATAGAGCACCGGGACTGCCTCCAAACTCCACCAAGCTAACTTCAACCGCCAAGAAGAAGATCCTCCATATCTTGACCAATAAGTCAAGACCCTTGCGCTCAAAGCACCAAAGAGCGCTAAGAAGACCACGGAGGAATCGGCAGACGCACGGAAGTACGGAAGCCCGAAGAACCTAGAACACACAGGGGAACCAACGGACCCGCGAGTTCCAAAGCTGCTGGCCTAGGGAAAAAACCCCTGCTGCGGCACAACACCCGGAAAGGAGCGAAGTACCACAAGAGTACGCAACCGGCAGTTCCTCAAGACTCAAAGGCAAGGATCTAGGAAAAGATAACCCCTTGAACTAGGCAAAGGTGCTATCCTCTCCAAGAAACTCGAGCCGATGGACATCATGAGGATCAATCTACTCGACCAAGAAAGCACCTTAGCCCTCCTCAAGCGAAAAGAGCAACCGAAAGTAGACTCCGCCCCACTCATCTTCGGGTCGGGCGAAGTGGGATAGGGCGACGAGCGAAGGAAAAACTCGATCGCAAAGGCATCCTTTTCCCAACACTAGCCACGTCCAAGAGTGGAGCCACCGCCCGAGTAGTCCCCTTCTACTCCATATCACAAGACATCCCTCACTCACGAAGAACCCTAGAAAGGCTAAAGAAGACGCCCCGGGCTGATCCAACTCACTCAAAGGCACCGCCATGGATCCGAAGCTCGAACAAAGCTTTTTCTACGAGAAGGAGACTGTCTAGAGGAAGAAGAAGCGTAGAAGAAGAAAAAATACTACGGATCCTCACCGAAGCAAAATGAGGCATATTTATAGGCGGAACCAAAGACGCCTATAGACCAAGTCCATGGAAGACGAGGCAACCACCAAAAAGGAGCGGTCACCTCAAATCACCTTGAAGAGAATTTATGGCAATGACTCCGCCATGCACCGACGTTTCTCGAAAAAACGGAGCGCAAAGAAAAGCGCACTTTGTGACTCCCATGACTGCACGGAAAAGAGAAACGGTCAAAAATCCTGTAAGACGAAGAACCTCTAAGAGCTCCATTTGCGAAAAGAGCCCTTAGGCGCTCGGGGGCTCTGATATACGGGGCAAGATTTTTTCAAAAGTGCTCCGACAACAAAAAGAACTTCGAAGACGGAGAAGAAGAACTCAAAGACCTTCCAGCTCTTTGTGCCAAAAAGCAAGAAGCTCGGGGCTACACCCTACGGGTGCACTTTTTTTCAAAGAAAGTGCACACCGTATGAAGGCGACAAGGACCGCGTCAAAGACGCACCCGAGAAGAGCGCGGCGACTCGTAACTCAAACCCGAGATGCTCTGGGGCTAGCGGAGCAAGGCTCTCCTATCGAAGAAAGAGGAGCCCCGACGGCGAGAAGAACTTCGAAGGCGGAGGAGAAGAACTCAAAGACCTTCCACTCTTTGTGCCAAAAAAGCAAGAAGCTCGGGGGCTACACCCTACGGGTGCACTTTTTTTTTCAATTGCACTCCGTAAAGATGATCTTGAAGACCATATCAAGGCCTCACGGAGAAGAGCAAGACAACCCTCAAGACTTCGACCTTGAGATGCTCGGGGGCTTGTGGATCACAGGATCACCAAAAGAACTCTACCGAAGTTATGCGCGGGGTTCCATCAAGCTGCGGCCACAAACAACTCCCGAGAAGGCAATGGAAGCATAGCTCACGGTGACTTCTGTTGTAACTAGGATAGAACACTAGTCGGGTTACCTTGTAAAAGGTTTGGGTGTTCGGTTCCTCTACGGATGACCCTCTCGTATCCGACTAGGATCGTGAGCGAGTTCCTTGGCCCCTTGGACTATAAAAGGCGGCCAAGGAACACCTAAATAGAGGAGAGTAGGCACATCTGAGAACACAAGCTTGGCTACGACCAAGCGCCTGTAAGCTCCGCGGCCGATTCTCGGCTAACCCCATCAATCAAAAAGCAGGCTCACGCCCGGCCGGGCGTAAAGGTTTTTACTTTCGATCCTTGATCGAGGGCCCCGAACCAATATAAAAACCCCGCTCTCCATGTCCGGTTGCGCAACAAACCGCCGGGCTCCGAGGTTACGTCGAGGCCGAATAAACTGCCCGTTCACCCCGGTAGGCTCTCGGTCGTAAAACATCGACAGGTAGTTCAGCATGGCTGTAGAACTTGTCCAGAAATTTTAGGAGTAGGGCATCATTATGGGTCTGTAGGTTTCCCAAACCACCTTGATCTTTGGGCAAACAAGCATTTTCCCAGGCTAACAAGCATTTTTGAAGGGGTTTTCTTTGAATATATAGGAAGAAAAGAAGCTAATGGAGGTCATTGTATGCTGGACTTGGACCTTGTTTGGATTAGGTGACTAAAATTTTAGTCACTCTTGTTTTAGTCACTTTATTTCCAAACCGAGGTGACTAAAATTGAGAAGTCGAGGTTCTCTCAACTTTTATATTTTAATTAGGTGACTAAAATTTTAGTCATGACTACAAATCCAAACAACCTCTTATCTATCATTTTTCAGAATTTAGTAAGCATCACAGATGTGGTGGCTATGACTTCAAACATACATAGCTAGGTCGAACATGGGCAACCTTCTCCATCCAAATACACCCCTTGATCAAGGCTTTTTTTTTTTTCTCTATGGTCATTATCTCCAGAGTCGCAATGGGAGGGACATGTTTTTTTCTTGACCAATAATTGGCTTCCCGATCATACTTTGGCTCTACTCGTGCCAGGCCTATTCAAGGCATTGTCCAACATAGCAAAGAAAAAGAATTGTGTTTGATGCCCTTACTGAGATGGGACCTTCTTTTTTCTCATATTTTTGTGTTATAGCTAGAGGTAAACAGACATGCAAAGGTTGTTTGTTGGTGCAATTCATTTTTAGGCCATGGGAAAGTATATAGAAGAAATGGGGACCATGTAAGTGTAAACTTTTAAAGAGTTGGTTGCCCACAACAAATGGTGGACAACTTTCTGCCTCACCAAGAGGGGCTGTTGCCAACCAAGTTGGTTAGACAATTGCTCACCTTCTCTTTCATGTGTTTTCACTCGGTAATGTGGTTGAACACCCTACATAAATTTGAGCAATCCCTGGCCGTTCAGCCTGATGACATCCTTTATTAGTTTTAATCATTTGGGACCGTGTTCCTTGTGGCAGCGGCAAAACATAAAAAAAACGTGTCAAACGCTCCTGCGGTGCAATGATTCCTTTTCCCGCACACTTTATTGGAACTAAAAAACATGCTTGTGTCTTCGGCACCACGGCGCGAGGGTTGCAATACATAGTCTGCAATTACCCACCACCGCACAGTGTGGTGGATAATTGCAGTCCTAAATACGCCCTACCTATTAAAATTACTCCCTTGGGGCTGGTATTAGAAGTCGTTTAGGACAGGACACGGTTCCAAAACACAACTTTGACCACTTGTTATTACAAAAATATTTATGTAAATGTGATATATGTATACTTTTATCAAAAATATTTTTTAACACAAATCTATTCATATAATTTTCACATTTACAAACTCAACAACTTAAAAGTTATCAATGATTTATATTCTCAATGTTTGACTCAAACCTTATCCAAAACGACTTCTAATGCCAACCCGGAGGAGTAACTAATGATACACCACATTATTCAGAATGAGGCATTTTTTTTTTTTTTGAAGGAAACGCCTCTGCAAAGTCGTTGTACACTGGTAAATCTTTTGAGCTCCAATTTTCTCACTAACTTGTCTCGAGCGTGACCTTTTCACTTCCTTCGCAATGCCATAGCAATTGTGTTGGGAAAAAAATTATGAGCGGGCCTTGTCTAGTTGGGCAAAAAAACTTGCCAAATGCACTGTTTGAACTCACTGTAGACGTTTCATTTGTTTGTGGTAAAAACATTGTCTAATTATGGACTAAATAGGCTCAAAAAGATTAGTCCCGTGATGTACAACAGAACTGTGTAATTAGTTATTTTTTTTTACCTATATTTACTTTCGAACATATGTCTTTTGGTGTATTTAATGTGATGTGATGGAGAGAGAGTCTAAAAATTTAGAATTTGGTGGCAAAAAAAACCAACTAAACAAGGCCAGTGGAGTTTTTTTTTTCCTCTTGAGCAGGTGGAGTCCTTACTGCTGATTAAGTACGGCCGTAGGCTCTTCATATTCGTCTCCTTTTTACACTACACACTACACGTGCTTCGTACTAGTAGGAGTATATCGCAACAAGGCAAAGGCTTACAAATGTGAGTGAGGTAAAGACGTACTCCTACGGGTTGGGATTATAATTAGTTTTGGACAAAGTTTGGGTCAAACATTGGAAATATAAATCATCAATAACTTTTAAGTTGTTGAGTTTGTAAATAATGAAAATTACATGAGTAGATTTGTTTTAAAAAATAATTTGATAAAAGTATACATATGTCACATTTCTATAAATATTTTTATAATAACAAAAGGTTAAAGTTGCGTTTTGGAGGCATGTCATCAGTCCTAAACGAATTCTAATACCAACCCGGAGGGAGTAAAGTATAAAAACGAGGGCCACCGGCCAAGGCAAAGACGATCAGGATTAACACCAGACTGGGAGTTGGAACTTATCTCAATCCCAGCAATTCACGGGAGCATCAATCCTTTCTCCTTCTCACAGAAGCTCACACTGGACTGCAAGTCAGCTGAGACATGAGGCGATCCTTTGCCTTGGCAAATGGCAATGATTTTAACCTGTTGAACTTCGCGAAGCAACCAACATCACGACCTTGAGTGCGATCGACGATGCACGTACTATTCTTGTCTTGTGCAACGAAACTACCCGGGTCAAGCGACAGTGCGATTTGGCCGCGTTTTTCCGTCCGGTCATCGGCTTCACGACAGGTGGCGGATGGACGGTGCCACGGTGGCCACGCAACACGCACCCGGCATCCGAGCCGGGAGCTGGGCTCGTGCACATTCCTAGTTTTTCTTTAAAAAAACAAAAATCAGTCGTCGGACAACACGGGCTCGTGGGCCAATTCTATGCATGGGCTACCGGTTTCGGAATCCGTAGTCGCAGCTCATTAGGCCGGCCCTGCTAGGCAGGGTTCATCTCTGTTTCGCCCTAAAGAGATTACACTATTATAAATTATTATTTTTTGTTCCCCAAAAAAAATATTACATTAAATTTTTGACTGAATTATTTTTTTCTTATGTTTATGAAAACTAGTATAGTAAGTATTTATCTTTATATATTCAACTACAAAAAATACATATCAACATGGTTAGTACTCCCGGCATCCAGACTGTCCCGTGGTCTTTTTTTTTTTTTAATCTCCCCGTGGTCTTTTTCTTGCTTCTACGCGAGGGAAGGTCACAGGCTAAAATGATGAAAGCACGCCTCAACACTCAATGACACCGCCCTCAATCTGATCAATCAAAACAAAGATCACGAAGCTGAAGCTTCCATGTGCAGACTTCGCACCACAATTCAACAAGCCGTACGTACAGCGGGATAAAGAGAAAGTGAAGTACACGACGAAATTTGTCAAAAAAGAAGAAGAAGTACACGACGACTTCAGAGTGCCTGCTTGCGCTCGGTTAGTTTACGTGCAACAACCATGAATGCACTAGTAGTAACAAGTATAAGAGTATTATGGCAACATGTGTTTCGGCTAAATCTTGATGTGGAGGAGAGAAGGGATGAGAGAGAGGAGCGGAAGTTTAAGCTTCTGGTAGGTTTGGACATAAGAACCAATAAACTATGTGAGATAGACAGTTGGACCCTGTATTAATTGGTAAGAACTAACTATTATATGGGTGGACTAAGAGAAGGTCGTAAAAGAACCTTACAACAGAAGCAAGCCTATTTTGCATTATAATATTTGCTCTAATAACAATGTGTCAAATGACACACAAACACAACACACGAGGAGCGCGCCGATGTTAAGTTGTAGGATCTATGGACGCCTAGAGGGGGGTTGTGAATAGGCGTGACACAATTAAAACTTTCGCAAAACTTCAACTTGAACGAGTAAGAATGTTTGCGCAAGACCGCCTTGCAACAGCGCTGCATCGCCGCGTACAACCTAGCGTAAACCGAAGATGAACAAATACTTGAAATAAAGTTCTACTCGAGTCTAACAGGGTAGAAAGGATAAGTCTTTACTTGCAGCGGCAGATATAATATAGAACTTAAGAACGAGAGGAAGCACGAACCAAAGGGGTCAAACCCTAGAACAGGAACCGTAAATGCAAGAAAGTAAATAGCACGCGGTGACACAAGATTTGACCCGTGGTTCGGCGGGCCCACCAAGGTCGGGCCTACTCCACGTTGTTGAGGTTGCCACACCAGGCTTGGCTCACCACAAAGGTTAGCCTTTTTCCCTCGTTCACAAGTCTAGGGAGTAAACCCTAGAGATGTGGGGTGATTTTTTTGATTTAGAAACGAGGTTACAAACCTCCTTAGGGCTGCCACACAAGTTGGCAAGCTCTAGGGCGACGCCTAGCCGGGCTAGGAGCAAGCTCCAAGAGTAAAGAACCCTAGCACACCGGCCAAACGCGAACCAAATGCTCTTTCAAGATGGGGAACGTGTAGATCCGATCTCCAATTGCGTTTCCCCTTTTTTCCTCAAGTTTTGATGGTTGGATTCGAAATCTCACTTGGGGAGTGGAGGTTGAGCAATGGAGGAGAGAGAAAAGAGCTCAAGTCACCTGCTTCGAAAGTGAACGATTGGAGAAGAAGCAGTGACCGTTGTGACGGACAGAAAGGTATTTATACCTTGCTTTGCAAAAACCGGCCGGGAATTGCACGGCAACATCCACTTGGCCTCGGATCGGCTGATCGCTTAGCTTATGCGCTGCTTATCGCCAACGCCCCACTTAAACAGTCAAAAAGTATGTCGGGGTTTTCTTTGGTTGTTTTTTGTGGTGTGGTGAAGATCGAGTGGTAGGGTTTGAGCATTTGATTCGACAGCTTGAACGGATGTGCTAGAATCCCTCTTAATAGTACTCGGCATCCCTAAACTCAATGAATAAACATGAAAATAATATACTTTGCTAAGTTGGGGGGTCGCCTCCCACTGTCGAATATTTGTACCTACAACCTGTACATCATCATCTCCTCGTATTTTCTCGCATGCCATCTTAGTCAAATTCATTAGTTCCCTAATTTGGTGGTCATCAACGCCAAAACCCACTTTAGGGCTTGATTGCACTTACAATCTCCCCCCTTTTTGGTGATTGATGACAACCCAATTAGAGCTTACAAATGATTGTAATAAAAGTCAGAAACTTTTGCATCAAGGATGTAAAGCCTCCCCTAAATATGTGATTTGGATTTGAATTTCAATTTTGACATAAAGGTCAAACTATCACATTTTAGGAGTGAAAAGGGGCCTCCCCTACATCCTTGCCTCGCCGTGGGTGTGTTGAAACAAGTGTCACAGGAATAATCGTGAGAGAAAATGCGTTATGACAGTTCAAAGCACCGCGAAAATTGATCAAGACAGATGATGCGCTGCACTGCCGCCAGTTATGAAAGCAGCGGCACCGCCGCGGTCACTTATGCAAAATCAACTCAACATCACATTTTCACAGCAGAACAACATATAATAAACCAAATGAATTAAGCTAGATGACCGAATAAACAGAACTCCAAAGACCGAACCAAGTTCGATACAAAGAGAGTCAAATAAGTGGCACTTATTACATGAAATAGTTTTGTTCGAACTCTCAACCTCACAAACTAGCTAAAGCGACTCTCAACGGATCTGCATCGAAGATCAACCAACAGGGCGTCGAAAAAGTTGACCCCTCTAATTTTTCTCCCCTTTGGCATCAAGTACCAAAAAAAGCGAAGAAAAGAAGAGAAAAGTCACTCAATCCTCATCCGTGTCCTGGGCCAACCCTATCCCATCAATATCATCGACCGAGTATCCCTCCGAAGCCGCGGACTCCTCCTCATCGACTCTATGACAAAGACGCCCCGCGCACGGTGAGTAGTGGCGGTGTAGTGAGTGGACCGAGTAGAGCGACGAGGTGCGGCCTACCGAGGCTCCCGGTACTCCGATATTTGGGTAGTAGGCCCGCAGTGTTGCTCCAATGGGCCGCTCCCACCAACCGGAAAGAGGATCGAATACCCCTCCGAGTGGTCATCCACCGAAAAAACCGAGGTACCTCAATGCTCGAGGTGGAGGTGGTACAGAGGAGGCAGTGGTGCTAAGCCCTCACGCTCATGAGTGCTGCGAAGTGTCTCTCTCACCTCCATCCTGGTGTCATATGCCATCCGAGGCATAGGAACAAAGTCCAAATATGGCCCTCATCCGCTTTTTCACCTTTTTCTTCACCACCGCCGCTGCCCCCCTATGATGTGGCTTGAAACGAGAGGACTGCGAATGTCCTCACGACCCCCGGAGGAGCCACCGGCGTGCCGGCGAGCTGCGCCTCTCTTTTCCTCTCTTTCCTTCTTGCGAAGGCTTGGCCTTCTCAATGTTGTACACGTTATGAAACTCATCCTTCCGGAAAGACCTTGCATGTCACTCTCTCGATCATGAACATCAAGTAAGGAGCATAGGAAGGTGCCTCCTACCATTGTTCATGGCATGTGACAAATTGAACCCACATGAACCTAGGGACATTGAATCTCCTTCCGAGTGTATCTTGTCAAGCACATTCCTAGTGTAAGCATTGACATCGAAGCTGCACCGTCCTTTGGATCAATGGTGACCCCGATCGATTGTTCAAAGACGTAGTAGAGATCCTTTAGACCACTCACGCTGGCCGTGGCTAAAGATGGGTTTCTGAACAAGTGTCTCACCTCATCTATCTCAAATGGCTTGCTGCCATGGAGACTGTCAAAGGTCCTGTGAGTAGCACCAAAACCCAAAATCTGACAAAAGCTCTTAAAGCTGATGCGGTAGTGAATCTTGTCGGTCATCCAAAGGCATCACATCATAGTCCTGATCCCAGAAGTAGGTGGCATGAAATTGACTCAGAATCTCCCTGTTCCAATCATAGTGAAAGGACATGATGTCGGTGAGATCAAACTTGCCACACGTCTCAATAGCAGAGTTAAAGGTTGGATTGTCTTTTGCTGCCATAGCACCAAGTCGATGTAGTACATTCTCGACAATCATGTTCTTCTTGCCGTTGAAGATGCAAGAGAGATAAAAGTCCGAGTGAAATTCATTCCGTACACAGGATCAACGCCTTCCATCCTAGGAAGGTCATAAGCTCTCTTCTTCCTTTCATTTGTGACCGCTTTCTCCTTTATTCTTTGTAGTTAGTGATTGGGTGATCAAAGTTGTTGATTGGCTTTGCTTCGGCACAAACTCACCCTCAACTAGCACCATGTACTCATTGTCAAAGGCGTGATGTGCTCGGAGTACCCCCCGAATGCCCTCGGTCACAATGGTGTGTCCAATCTGGCCGAAACACATCCTCTGCGCAGTGGTCGCTTCCTGGAGCCGAACTGCCCAAATCACCTCTACCCCCGGCCTCATGCGTGCGATTACGCCCACAGCCCTTCCTCTTGCCTCTTTGATCCCTTCCTCCATCCATCTATGCAATACAAGAATCGCTATTAGAACTGCTTTTGAGCGATTCAAGCCACGCCTAGAGGTAGGATTTAAAACGTGAGAAAAAACGAGATTTGACCGACCGGGAGGTGGATTTTCCAACCCTTTTCGCGCACCGCCGCTGCCGAGAATCCTCCTTCAATCAAAGTGCGCTTTTGCTCACTTGCTTATTTCCTAACTTTAGTAGTGCTTGACACTCACAACAATTTCGAGATAAGCAAAGGACAAAAACCGAGCCAGCTTCTCCATGAACTCAGCTCAAACTTTTATTAGGATTATTAAGTAGTTTCGATTCACGGATCTAATCGATTTGAGAGCCGTCATATTCAATGAATCGAGGGATATTTGCTGTTTTGAATCAGCTAAGGATGTAAATCCTATTTGGGGACAAGAAGTTACGCACCCTCCCCCTTATTCAAAGAAATTTGTGACTTTCAAATCCATTCGATTCAACTATCAAAACTACTTTCTAACACCTAATAATAAGTCTAGAAACCTGAAATACATGAAGAAAATAGCCGCATTGCATAGATCGAGTTGAATCCATTCGGTTTAGGGTTAGTACCTTGGTCAAACGTTGAATGGAGAGGGAAGAAGAGAAGGGGAACTGCCAAGGCCCCTCGACCGCACCTCGACGAAAGGAGGCGGTCGCGGTGGCGCGGCACCATGCCGTGGCTGTCGTGTGGCCGGGCGAGATGAGGCGGCGCCGCCCGTGCGACCGAGAGAAGAAGAGGGAGGCACGGGTTGCGTCGCCTGCAGAGAGAGAGAAGAGTTACCGCGTGGGCCGATAGATAAGGGTAAAGAGAAAAAACGGCCCAAATTAGAAAGAAGGTGGATTCGGTTTTCGATTCAAACTCTAGGCGCAAAGATCGCCAACTTCGAGCGCCGGCAGACCGCCGCCGACAATCCAGCTTCGAATTATATGCCTCAAATTTGACTCTCTCTGCTTTGAATGGCTCCGGTGACCTCCCCTATCTCATGACGTGAGACACACAGTCAAACGTAACCATGGTCACGAGCATAGGGTTCTCTTTTTTCAAAAACAATTTGAACCACTGAATTTAAGATTTTCACAATAATTTGCCTACGCATGCTAGTAATCAATCAACAAAGATGATAGAGTTCAAGCCAAAGTTACGAGAATCAAGTATATTTAGCTCACTACGCAAAGCACGTAACCTTGTCTCGTCAAGAGGCTTGGTGAAGATATCGGCTAGTTGTTTTTCGGTGCTCACATGGCGAATTGCGATATCTCCTTTAGATTCGTGGTCTCTCAAGAAGTGATGACGGATGTCTATGTGTTTTGTTCTAGAGTGTGCTACCGGGTTATTTAAGCGAGCTTGATGGCATTCTCGTTGTCACAAAGAAGAGGTATCTTTGTGAAATGACATCCGAAATCTTTTAAGGTTTGCTTCATCCAAAGTAGTTGAGCACAACAAGCGCCGTATGAACATACCGCCCTCGGCGGTGGATAAGGCTACACAATTTTGCTTCTTAGAGCTCCAAGACACCAAGGACCGTCCAAGGAATTGACACGTCCCTCGAGGTGCTTTTTCGATCTACTTTGCAACCAAAGATAATCGGAATCCGAATAGCCAAGTAGATTGAACTTGGAACCCTTTGGGATACCACAAGCCAAGGTTCGGGTGTGTACTAAATATCTCAAGATTCTCTTAACCGCCACATTGTGACATTCTTTCTGATTGGCTTGAAATCTAGCACACATGCACACACTAAGCATAATATCGGGCCTAGATGCATAAAGGTAGAGAAGAGAGCCGATCATGGAGCGATATACCTTCATGTCCATAGCCGGACCCTTCTCATCAAGATCAAGATGTCCATTGCTTGGCATTGGAGTGTTGATCGGCTTTGCATTTGCCATGTCAAACTTCTTTAACATATCGTGAGTGTATTTGGTTTGACACACAAATGTTCCTTCCTTCATTTGCTTGACTTGAAATCCAAGGAAGAACTTTAGCTCACCCATCATGGACATCTCAAATCTCTTTGTCATTGTCCTACTAAATTGCTCAATATACACATCATTAGTACTACCAAATATTATGTCATCGACATATATTTGGCACACAAATATATCTTTTCCAACTTTGTGTGTAAAGAGCGTAGGATCAGCTTTGCCTATTTCAAAGCCTTGTTTGAGCAAGAATTCCTTAAGGCATTCATACCATGCTCTTGGCGCTTGTTTAAGCCCATAGAGCGCCTTACGGAGTTTGTAGACATGGTTGGGAAACTTGGGATCTTCAAAACCCGGTGGTTGTTCAACATATACTTCCTCTTGTAGTGGACCATTGAGAAATGCACTCTTGACATCCATTTGGAATAGCTTGAAGTCATGATGGGCAGCAAAGGCTAGAAGAATACGGATTGCTTCTAGTCTTGCCACCGGTGCATACGCTTCATCGAAGTCCAAGCCCTCTACTTGAGTGAAGCCTTGAGCAACCAATCTCGCCTTGTTTCTTGTCACCAACCCATCTTCATCTTGCTTGTTTGCGAAGACCCACTTGGTACCAATGATATTTGTCTTGGGTCTTTTCACCAAGTCCCACACTTGATTTCTTTCAAAGTTGTTTAGCTCTTCTTGCATGGCCAACACCCAATCCGGATCCTTGAGAGCATCATCTATTTTCTGTGGTTCCAAAGATGAAACAAAAGAGTAATGTTGACAAAAAGTAGCTAAGTGAGAACGAGTAGTCACTCCCTTTCGAAGGCTCCCAAGGATATTGTCAACGGATGATCTCGTTGAATGGATTGTCGAAGTCATGGGTGTTCAGTTCCATTTCCGTCTTCTTCTTGATCTTCTTCATAGTTATCATCAGCTTCAAGGACTGGTGAGAGATCAAGTGGCTCAATTGGTGGAGTAGGAGTTGGATCAGCTGCTGTTGAGGCAGAGGGTGCGGCACTTTGCCGCTACAAGGTGCGCAACTTCGCCCCATGGCCGGATGCTTCCAAAGCGTGTGTGTCTTTGACTTGATCTTGGAGTATGTCGGCGAATCTTGTGCAACAAAGGGTTGGTGAATCCTCCTCTTCACTTGCTTTGCTTTCTTGTGGTCTTACGTCACCGATTGCCAATTGCTTGATTGCTTCACAAGGTGGATCCTCCTTTCCTACAACACTTTGATCAACTTGCTCTACTTGAGAGCCATTAGATTCATCAAACGTCACATCTTTTGTGACTTCAACCCTCCCTTGAGTTTTGTTGAAGACACGATAGGCATGTTCGTTTGAACCATAACCAAGAAGAAAAACCTTCATCAACTTTAGGTGCAAACTTAGAGGTTCTGGGGCTTTTTGTTAAGAATAAAACACTTGCACCCAAACACCCTAAAGTATGACACCTTGGGCTTGTTACCTAAGTTAAGAGCTCATATGAAGTCTTCTTAAGTTTCTTGTATAAGTAGAGGCGGTTAATGGCATGACAAGCGGTGTTGACTGGCTTCACACCAAAATACATCCAAGTCTTGTACTCATCAAGCATTGTTCTTGCCATCTCTATGAGTGTTCGGTTCTTCCTCTCTACTACACCATTTTGTTGAGGGGTATATGCAAAATGAAAATTCATGCTTGATGCCCTCGTCATCAAGAAACTCTTCAACTAGGGTGTTCTTGAATTCGGACCCATTATCACTTCGACTTTCTTGACAAGTAGGTCAAATTCTCTTTGTGCCCTTCTAATGAAAGTCTTCACCTTCTCTTGTACCTGCACTTATCGAGACAAAGAACACCCAAGTGAAACGGGAATAATCATCAACAATAACCAAACCATATTTGTTACCCCGATGCTAAGATAGGCCACCTGGTCCAAAGAGATTCACGTGTATCAACCCGGAGGGTTGAGTGGTGGTCATCATGCTCTTTGGTGGGTGAGGTGCACCTACTTGCTTTCCGGCTTGGCAAGCGCTACAAATTCTGTCTTTATCAAAATCAACATTTGTTAGTCCAATAATGTGGTTGTCCTTTTGCAGTTTGGCCAAGTTCCTCATGCCAACATGTGCTAGACGGCGATGCCATAACCAACCCATGCTAGATTTTGCCATTAGACAGGTCTCAAGCTTAGTTTTACTTTTGTTGAAATCAACTAGATAAAGCTTATTCTTGAGTTTGCCTCAGAAGACAACAGAGGAATCCTCCCCGCGAAAAGACTTCCACACCAACATCCGTAAAGAGACAATTGTAGCCTTTCCCACACAATTGTGAGACCGACAACAAATTGTATCCTAACGAATCAACATGCAAGACATCTGAAATATCATGTTCAGTAGTGATAGCAACTTTACCAAGACCCATCACACTTCCTTTAGCGTCATCTCCAAATCGAATGATGTCATTTGGATCAATATTAGGAGAGTATGATGCGAACATACTCCTTTCTCCGGTCATATGATTTGTACATCCACTATCAAGCACCCAACTTGATCCACCTGGGAGGAGTATGCCTCGCAAAACAAGTTTAGTTCACAAGTTTAGGCCCCCCAAGACTCTTGGGACCTTTCATGTTAGTCACAAGAATTTTGGGGAACCCAAATAGAGGTATTACGATAAAGATTTCTATCTTTGCTCATACACTTGGCATACACCTCCCCCTTGCTGTTATGTCTCAACTCAAAGCATGAGCTTGAACCTTGTTTTGCCTTTTGTTCTTTCTTCTGATGAGAGTTGCTTCTTGGCACTGCCCATACAGTGTTTCTTGATTTCTGGACATCAACCTTTGGCCTTAAAATTTGCTTCTTGACCTTGTTCTTGGCGCGAAGAGGAGCAGATGGCCTTCCCTTTTGGTGGGGGCGCAGACGCTGCCGTGCTTCATCAGCAAGATCGCTTTGCCCGCTTGAGGCGGTTGTGCTGCTTTAAGATACTGCCTTTGTGTCACACTCCGCGCGCACCTCCTCTCAGTATCTACTAGTCCTCTCGCTCCAGAACTGAACACATTCAATTCCATTGATTACCTTTCGGCCATTGGTTTTATTCCCTTGTTTGTGTCCAAGTCCATCCTTAATTTTAGGATTTCTCCCATCAATGTATTGTGGCCTCTTTGGTTGATTCTCTTTGCCACTAGCCGACTTCTTGCGCTTTTTGACATCCCTTTTCAATCAAGGTGTTGAGTCTAGTGATCTCTTCCTTCGTGGTTTCCATCTTTGCAAGATTAGTGATATATGCATTCATATCAATATTAAGACATCTATCACATCCTTGACTACTGGAGGAAGTAGAGGTGTCCCTTGTGGTAGAATTATGTGAGTTGCTTTCCCAAAGAGTGCTATATTGTGACTCAAGTTCCTTGTGCTTTTCTTGTAAGACACAATACTTTTCATTGAGTGTCACAATAGCCTTCTTAGAGAGAGCATGGTTCTTTTGCTCATTGGCTAAGCCTTTGCGCAAGGTTTCCATCTCACCTAATTCTACTACATGAGCTTCCTTTTGCGAGCAACATATAATTTTTCCAATTTTGTGAGATCTTCATCTCTAGTTGCTAGCTCGGCTTGAACATCCTCTAATTCCTTCACTAATTGAGTGATGAAAAGCCTAGTCTTTGGATCTACATTCTTTGTGATTCTAACATATTCTTCATCATCACTAGATCCACTTTCATCACTAGAACTTTCACTAAGATCACTAGAGTCATCACTATGGTGAGAAGAGGATTTAGATGTGGATTTTACCTTCTCACCCTTTGCCATAAGACAAATGTGAGGGGAGTTGTTATCATCGTCATCATCATCGGTCATGTTGTTGAAGAGCCTTGGTGTAGAGAATGTCTCTTGCATAGCAAGAGTGGCAATGCTCACTTCCTCTTCACTTGACTCCTTGGTTGAGTCCCATTCATGGCCGATGTGAGCTTCTCCCATGTTCCTTCTCTTTCTCTTATAGTCTTGCTTCTTTTTTTTCCCATTGTCTTTCTTGTAATTGTTGCCTTTCTTCTCATGTGGACAATCGGCAATGAAATGCTTTCGGTGCTTCCACAATTGAAGCATGTTCTCTTCTTCTTGTTGGGAAACTTCCTTGGCACCATTTTGAAGCCATTTGCTTTCATTCCTCTACCATACTTCTTCATGAATAAAGCCATGTCGTCAATCTTCTTGAAATCAGCCCCATCATCTTCATCTTCACTTGAGGATGATGTGTTTGTCAATATTTTCTTGCATCTTCTTCATTTCCTTGGATTGACTTGTTGATGTTGGCTTGCTGCCCTTGGTCTTGTGTGATGTGCTTGATTTGCTTCCTTTGCTTGCTTTGAGAGCTACTTCTTTGATTTTAATCCCATCAAGCTTGGCTTGTAATTCTCCAAGCTTTTTCCTCTCATTTGCTTCCTCTCGTTGCATGTCAAATGTGAGCAATCTACCAAGCACGCCATTTGGGAGTGAAGTGCTCAAATCTCTTCTTGTCTCTAATCAAGGTGACCACGGTTTCATTTCTTGGTGCATAGGCTTCTAGCATCACTTTCACCACCTTGTGATCATCTAGCTCTTCATCTCCATATCCTCTAATCTTCCCAACCAAGACCATCAATCTATCAAACATCTCTTGAGCCCCTTCTCTCTCAACTATCACAAATCGGTTAAGTTTGGCCTTGATAAGTCAATCTTGGCTTTTCTCACTTTATCGACACCTTCATGTGCAAGAATCAAAGTGTCCCAAATCTTCTTTGCCACATTCACATTCATCACCCTATTGTACTCATTTCCATCTAGGGCACTTAGGAGGATGCTTGTAGCTTGACCATTAAGGTGGGTCGCTATCATCTCTTCATTTGTGGGCTTACTTGGGGTTCACTTGAGGCTCATATCCACTTTGCACAATATCCCAAAGACCGGGTGAATGCCATTAAGATAGGCACTCATCAAATGTTTCCACTTAGCATAGTTTGTCCCATCAAAGTGAGGCAACTTCCTCGGGAACATTGATGAATGATTTCTTGTCACGGTTAGAGAAAAGAGAATTATAGTTAAAGGATATGGCGGCAAATTTGTTGTTGTTCTTCTTTGCCCTCATCCTTCTTCTTCTCATTTTTTCTTGCTCTTGATGGTGTATGAGACATCATCATCACCATCATCGGAGCTACTTGATAGCTCGCTTGAAAGCTGCCTCTTCCTCTTTCTTCTTCTTTTCTCTTCTTTGCTCTCCTTGCGGCTCTAGCTTCACGAGTGGCCTTTCTTTGCTCTTTGCTTGTTGAAGCTTCTCGGCAAGCTTGATGCTAGCTTGCTCTTCAAGCTTCTTTCTTTCTGGCTCTTCTCTTCTTGCGGTTCTTCTTGCTTGCCTTCTTTGCTATTCGTTCGTGATCGGTTGCATCTCCCTTGATTGTGCTCTCGGTGCGTACTCAAGGAGATGTCACTTCTTCTTCTTTGTTTCCATCGTCATTGGTATGACGGCCGGACTTCCCTCCTTTCTTGAACCCTCTCGGTATGTCCATACTTCACAGCGGTGAAGCGTATACCTAAGTATCCTAGCTCCGATACCACTTGTAGGATCTATGGACGCCTAAAGGGGGAGGGGGGGGTGAATAAGGCGTGACTGTTAAAATTTTATGCAAAACTTCAACTTGAATGTAGTAAGAATGTTGCGCGGCCTTTGCCTTTGCAACAAAGCGCGCGCGCCGCCCATGTAAACTGGCGAAACTAAAGATGAACAAATACTTGAAATAAAGTTCTACTCGAAGTCTAACCGGGGTAGAAAGGATAAGGCTGCAGCGTGTGAGATATAATATAGAACTTAAGAACGAGGAGGAAGCACGAACCAAAGGGGTCAAACCACGAACGAGAACTGTAAATGCAAAAAAAGTAAATAGCACGCGGTGACACAAGATTTGACCCGTGGTTCGGCCGCTCCGCCACCAAGGCCGGGCCTACTCCACGTTGTTGAGGTTGCCACACCAGGCTTGGCTCACCACAAAGGTTAGCCTTTTCCCTCGTTCATAAGTCTAGGGAGTAAACCCTAGAGATGTGGGGTGATTTTCTTGATTTAGAACGAGGTTACAAACCTCCCTAGGCTGCCACACAAGTTGGCAAGCTCTAGGGCGACGCCTAGCCTAGGCTAGGAGCAAGCTCCAAGAGTAAAGAACCCTAGCACACCCGCCAAACGCGAACCAAATGCTCTTTCAAGATGAGGAACGTGTAGATCCGGTCTCCAATTGCGCTTTCCCCTTTTTTTCCTCAAGTTTTGATGGTTGGATTCGAAATCTCACTTGGGGAGTGGAGGTTGAGCAATGGAGGAGAGAGAGAAAGAGCTCAGTCGACCGCTTCGAAAGTGAACGATTGGAGAAGAAGCAAAGACCGTTGTGACGACGAAGGTATTTATACCTTCTTTGCGCCTTGATCGGAACGAACGGCACTTCCGCTGGCGCGATCTGGCGGCTGCTTCGGCGCAAGCTCCACTTAAAATCAAAAAGTATGTCGGGGTTTTCTTTGGTTTTTTGTGGTGTGGTGAAGATCAGTGGTAGGGTTTGAGCATTTGATTCGACAGTTGAACGGATGTGCTAGAATCCCTCTTAATAGTACGGCATCCCTAAACTCAATGAATAAACATGAAAATAATATACTTTGCTGAGTTGGGGTTCGCCTCCTTTGTCGAATATTTGTACCTACAACCCGTACATCATCATCTCTTCTTATTTTACGCATGTCATCTTAGTCAAATTCATTGGTTCCCTAATTTGGTGGTCATCAACGCCAAAACCCACTTTAGGGCTTGATTGCACTTACATAAGTGCCGACCCGGTCGGCCTTGAAACGTCGCGCCCGACAGTCGGCACAACCTATCCGACCCAAAGCCCGGCGTCTCGTCTTCTTCCTCGGTCCGTCCTCGGCGTCCGTCCATCCCTCGTCCGTCGTCGCGGCCCTAGCTGCCCGAGCTCCGGCAAACCCTACGGCGCCGGCGGCGGGGAGGCGGCGGGGCGGGGCGAGGTTGAAGATGACGCCGCGACGAGGGCCGTTGGCGGGGCGGCGGGCGGCCCAACTCAAAGTTGGGCGGCGGTTAACACGCCCCGAGGAGCGTATCATAAAAAAAAAAAGGTATAATAACAATAACAATATTATTTTTCTTGAAAATATGAGGCCCACTCTACGCCATCGATGGGAGGTTATTAGAAAGAGCTTTCACCGTCGAAAGGGATGTTATTACTACTATTATAGAATTAATTATTCAATGGCATATACCGACACCTAATGAAGGGAGCTTGATGTTTTAAATACATCGGACGGCAGGCGGTTGGATACATTTAGTTTCTTATTATTACTAGGATCATGTCCGTATGCGTTTGCTCACGGGTGTTATCTTGGTCACTTGAAACTTCCGTTCAACAAGATTACATGCTTCCAATAAGATTCTGAGACTTGTACTCATAATAGTTGTGTGAGAAAAGAAGAGAATAATATACCACGGTTGTAGGCCTTAGATTTTATATATCCTATGCTTACAATTTTTAAGCTACCTTTGTTTCTCAACGGTTTTAGATCATTATACTTTGTATGAGAGAAATACTTTTTCGAACACGAGTTTGCTTGATCCCCATAATTCTCATCTTTTTAAAATGGGCCGCAGTGCATATACCATAAAAATTATAGACATGTCGAACTAATTGCATGTCAACTATAATTCTTTCTTGAAGCAAGAAAACCTGAATAAAATTTTATTTATTCAAATTCAAATATCAAGAATAACAAAATCTTTACATATTAGTGATTCATAAATAATACCTTTTGATTTTAGAATGTGTGCATAGTATGGATACAAATTCTAGAGAGGTAGTGAATCGGGGCATCTCAAACATTAGGGATGCGATTAGCTACATTCATCAAAGCTCCACGATTGCTAATACAACGCTCTCTCATTCTTGCTCGGCATCGGGCTTGACCGCTTGATGTGGAACGTATCTTGCGCTTTTCAATTTTCTTGTTAGCGGCATTGAATCTTTAATAGAACCAAATCGAATCCATGGAGATTTGTTTAGTTTTTTTTACTTCTATTTTATTCGATGGTCTAATCATATTCCTTATGCGTTCACTTGTGTCTATCCATTCTAATCTATCGTGTACCAAATATTTGATTAGATCTTCTTCCTTATATTTTTTTTCTATCTAATGTGTTTTGCACTGGAGAGATTTTTTTTCTAGATAGAGTCGATCGTATGCTCTGCTCCAAAAAAAATATGTAATTATAGGAAGTGTGCTAGTCAAACGATGTCATCTTTAACTAAGCTTATAGCAAAAGGTATTAACATTTATGACTCAAACAAATTTATTATGAAAATATATTTCACAACTAATCTAAATGTACTTATTTTGTCTCATAAATCTTTTATACTTTTCTAAATAATTTTAGTCAAATTGCATGTTTTGTGGAACGAAGGGAGTTTTAAGCTTTTTTTTTTTAGATTCCGATAGAGTTTTTCCCATCCTTTCTTTTAGATTCCCATCATATTCATTTCAAGTTTTTTTCCTTTTTAAAATAGGGTCGGAGTTCTTCATCATGCACACGTATCTTTTTCCATTGCATGCGGTTATGCAAATCTAGTGGGATGAAAATAATAGTTTTTTTTTTTTAGCATGCAAACAAATAGAGGTTGTCCTAGCCAATCATGTGGGGAGTGCGGGATGAAAATAATAGTTTTCTTTTCTTATCATGCAAACCGTCGGGGTTGTCCCAGCCAAGCATGTGGGAGAGTGCGGGATGAAAATAATAGTTTTCTGTTCTTAGCATGCAAACTGTTGGGTTTGTCCTAGCCAAGCACGTGGGGGGTGCGCCGCCAGTAGAGCAAAGCGGGGTGACGCTGACGCACGCCGCTCGCCGTAGAGTCCGTGTTTCGTTCTTTTTTAGTAGTAGGATTAGGGTAGAAACGGCAAGCAGAATCGACATGTATGTTCCCCAAATTTTAACAAAAGTAATTTAAACGTATTAGCTGCAAGATTCAACCGAGGGTAAGTACGTTGGTTTTACCGTATACACGATCTCCTATTATAGTGTCATGTAGTAGGTTGGTTTTATCTTATACACACGGTGTCCTATAATAGTGTCATGTAATTTTTTTTGTACTTATTGGGCAACTTTGATAATATTTTGGATAATAAGTTGTCTTTTCGTTACCTCATAAATCACTTTTTAAAAATTTGTGCTTAGAATGAAATCAGGGGTTTCTAATAGGAGCAAAGAAACATTGGAGCAACTTGCATTATAAGTAACAACAAAACATACAAGTATAGAATTTTTGTTGTGAGATGGTTATTTAATGAACAACATTTTTATCTTGTTTTTTCATACGATACCACGAACATAAACTAAATAAACTAGCAGGTGGGCCTGTGCAGATGCACGGGTTATGGGTTGCAAACGGGTTTAACAACGGTTTGTACTGCTATGGCAAATGGGGGTTTTATTGTTTGTAAACGGGTCTATACTTTTTTGCGTAGCGGGTTGTATTGTTATAAACGGTTCTGTATCTTTGCTCATAATGGGGTTTATTGTTGGTAAACGAGTGCGTATTGTTCATAACAGTTTGAACTTTTTCACGTGATCCGGTATTGTTCATGATGGGCATGCACGGTTCCGCGTGATCCGTTCTTGTTACATGAGCGATGCACCTACCAATCGATTGCAAGATTGGTATACGATTGTAGTATGCAATCTTTGTTCACATGATCCGCTTCTTTACATGAAAGCGATGCAGACCAATCGGATTGCAAGATTGGTATACGATTGTAAGAGTATATATAGATGTGGTTTCCCTAAAAGAGTATAGACGACCCAAGAGCGAAGAGGCAACCCGTAAATCGGCTAATCTCAAAGGATGGATAGGGGTGTTTAGTTGGTGAAATATATTGGGTGCGACTCTTTAACCTTTGTTCGTTTGTATGTGGTAATTATTGTCATACCATGGATTAACTAGGTTTAAAAAAGATTCGTCTCGTACTTTTTGAAAGAAAAAGCGTATAATTAGTTTTTTTTTATTTACCTACATTTAATACTTCATTTATGCGTCAAAATATTTATTGTGATGTCTTTTGTAACACTTTTTAGGTTCATTCTTCACCAAAGTGAACGTGGCCATGTAAAAAATTCCCAAAAACAACTAAAATTACTTATCCAAATCGTCACATTAAAGTCGACGGATCCCCTTCCCATCAGTTCAACTAAGCGGCCTAGGCCTCTCGCGGAAAGAAAAAGCGCCGGCGGCGCCGCCGCCCGCCACCGTCTGCGGCCCCGTTTCTCTCTCGCCTCGGCCTCGCCCGCCGGTGGTGACGAGGGAGCGGGGGTCCGTCTCTTCAACAGTCTGCTTTGTCTTTGTAGGGTCTTGGTCGAGTCCACCTAGGTCTAGGGTTTGCTCGCCGTTGATGTTCGGCGGTGGAGTTAGGTCGTGGGAGGGCGTGGCTCCTGCTGCGGTTTGCTTTCTGGCGGCGCCGGCGATCTGGAGCGACGGCAGCAGGGGAATAAATTCTTGCGGCTTCTTCCGTTCTCAGATGGCGATCTTCTCCGGCGCCAGCGGAGGGCGGTGGAGAGACTGTTCGGTCGAGGGGGCGCATCGTCGTCTTCTTCAGGTGATGATGTTGTTGACCTGTTAATCTCAAGGAAGATGTTCTCGGTGAAAATCGAGCTTTGCTCGGGTTCTTGTTAATTGGAATCGAAGGATGTGTGTCATGGGAGCGGGGTTGGCCGATGCACAATTCGGTGATTCGCCTAGAAGTAAGTCCTCCTCTGCGGCCTCCACCTTGTGGAGTTTGGCTCTGGTGCCCCACGCGATTGGGGCGGCCGGCCGGCGCGGTGACGAAACGGATCTCAGTAGGCTTGGAGGAAGATGAGCGCAGTTTTACTCTTTCTTTGTAATTTTAAAACGTTTGTAAAAGAAGATGATTGTCTTGTTTATTAATAATGTTCCTTCTTAAAAAAAAATCGTCAATTTGGTACGTACTGTTAATCTGCGGTTCTAGTTTGATGGAATCGAAGGATGTGCCTACGGCGGGGTTGGTAAGCGGCCGGCGGTTTAACCGGATGCCGCACCACTCACCCACTAACCCGCCCCACAGAGAACCTTCCCGAACAGACGCTCTGTAAACTTTTCTAACCGATTCTATCCATACCCATGTCCGCAAACCTACCATCAAACCATGACCCCACATGCCAGCGCACACAGTCCCAGGCGTCTTAACTTCTGCGTCACTCATGCTTAAAGCGCTCTGAGCACGCCAAGCCGCCTGTGCCCAACAGTAGCAAGTCCAGATCTACTAGCTGCTACCCACGCAGCCATCACCCACGTCTACTTATCCGCCAATGACTAATGGGCCCAAATCAAGTGCGGGTCCCGCATGTCACTGGTACGAAACCCCACGTTCAGAACTTCGAGCAGGAAGACCGGATCGGGGAGTGGCACGCCCCGCGCACGCACGACGTCGTCAACCCCCGACTCCGTCCCTCCGCACTCCCTGCCCGTGACTTGCATTCCAAAACAAGAGAAAGTGACCCCCCGCTCCGCTCCTTCCTCCCGTGCCTACACCTCGACGATGCCAAAACCCTAGCGGCGAACCCCACCTCTCCCCGTGACGCGGCAGCCATGGCGGAGCCGGCGCTGCTGGACGCCTCCCCTTCGATCTCCGCCACTACCCGGCGCACCTCTTCGACCCGGACATCCCGCTCGACGCCGGCGGCCTCCCGCTCGGCGAATTCGCCGGCGACGACGGCCTGGACTTCGACCTGCCCGTGGATTTCTCCATCGACGACTTCCTCCTCCGGTCCCCCGACCGCGGGGACGACTCCGGCGAGGGCTCCGCCGCCGGATCCGGCCCCACCGCGTCCTCCTCGGCCACCTCCGGCGCTAACTCCGCCGCGGCCGACGCCGGCGTCCGCGAGGTGAAGCACGAGGACTCGGACGAGGGAAGGAGCGGCGCCGCGCCGAGCTGGAGCCTCAAGCGGAAGCAGGCGAGTCCTGGAGAAGAAGGAGGAGCGACCTCGGACGGGGCAAAGTGCCGCCGATCCGGCGATGGGGAGCTCTCCCCGTCTGCATCGGCGTCGCGTGCCGCCGCGGAGGACTCCGACGAGAGGTGCGCGGGCGGCGAGGAAGAGGAGGACAAGCGACGGACTGCGCGCCTGATGCGGAACCGTGAGCGCGCAGCTCTCTCGGCAGAGGAAGAAGCGCTACGTCGAGGAGCTGGAGGAGAAGGTGAAATCGATGCACTCGGTGATAAACGACCTCAATTCTAAGATCTCATTCATAGTGGCAGAGAACGCCACACTGAGGCAGAAACTGGGTGGTGCCGGGGTGGGTGGCCCGCCACCTGGGGTGTACCCACCGCCACCACTGCCAGGCATTCATTTCCCCTGGGTTCCTGGGTATGCAATGCGGCCTCATGGTTCCCATGTCCCACTTGTGCCAATACCGCGATTGAAGCCACAGCAGGCAGCAGCTGCAGGGAAGGTATCCAAGAAACCCGATGTCAAGAAGTCTGCGGAGAGCAAGAGTAAGACCAAGACCAAGACCAAGAAGGTGGCAAGTATTAGCCTTCTTGGTTTGCTGTTTGTTGCACTTGTCTTTGGTGCTTTTGTTCCAGGGTTCAATCATAGTCTTGGAATGAGAGGAAGGAGCGACAGTGTGATGCTTGGAAATTTTGGGCATTCTGATGCTAGGGTGTTTAGTGTCACTAACCATGGTAAAGGGTCAAAAGGTGGTTTAAACACTAGTGATATGATCAGTACTGATCCTGGAATGATTACTGGGCATGCTGATGGAGGGGGGCAGAAGCATCGAGCTGCAAATGACTCCAGTGAGATCTTGCCTGCTTTGTTGTATGTGCCGAGGAATGGAAAACATGTTAAGATCAATGGCAATTTGATTATTCATTCTGTGCTTGCAAGTGAGAAAGCAGTGGCACATAAGGCCTCAAATGGTGAGTCAGTTAAAGATCGCAAAGGAGACCAGTGTTGCTATAGCTCGCTATCTATCCCCCCTGGAAAGGATATGAACTCAAAAGAGACGATCCCCGCCGGATGCACCACTGCCACAGTGGTTTCGTGAAGGAATGGAAGGTAAGCATGTTGATGTTTAATTTGTTTAGCAATTTTGTATTCTTTGTTTGTGGTAGCATATTCATCATGAAATTCATTTGTCATCATTGTAGCATTCAGACCTGCTCATATGTGATGTGGTAATCCATAATTATTCTTGTATATGTTATTCATTCAGGGTATACCAATATATTATATAAATTTAAAACTTCAGTGATTAAACATATGGATCTAAATGGTAAGTTTGATCAGGTGATTTGTAGAAAACACGTAAAAGCAAGTTAGATTGGGAAATAAAGCTACTACTACCTTGAATCATAATTAAATGATGTTTTGGCTGGACAGAGAAGTTGACTTGTAATTAGTTACATTTTGCTGTCCAAAGCGTCATCTATTGTGACCCGAGGGAGTATAAGTTGACAGCTAGTAACATGACAAGGTAGCGTGGCAAGAAAATAAAACCATGTCCATACTTGAGGTATCTTTCTTTTTTAGGGGGGGGATATCTATAATTGTGATGACCATGCCATATGGACTCATAAGAACTTTGTGTTGTTAATCTATAATTGTGATGACCATGCCATATGGACTCATAAGAACTTTGTGTTGTTAATGCTTGATTATATTACTTTTGGCCATGTACAATGACAGCAAGGAAATTTGAACTTGGATGGGGTGATCTTTGTATGCTGATCTATGCTTCTGCTGTTTTTTATCATATATTTAATTCTAGTGGTTGGTTTTCCTGATAGAATCAGAAGAGGCAACAAATTGGAACTCTCAACGATAAAATCTGTGCTCATTTTTTAAATATTTCAATAATGTTTAGTGGGCATTCCAGGATATCCAGATTTTTGGCAAACATTTCATTTCAGAATCTACAACTGTCTGGTTGAGATTTGATACTCCTTGAGTTAAATATCCATAGTGTCTTACTCTGGTTTTGTGTGTAACAATTTTCAGGACCCGTTTTGAACTCGGGAATGTGCACTGAGGTATTTCAGTTCGATATTTCTGCAGCGGCGACCAAATCTGGTGGCATTATACCTGCTTCTCCAACTGTGAACTCCTCAAGTGTCAATGCTACCCAGAAAATTCGAAGCCTGCTCCTGCTTATGGGGGCAAGCTGAAAAACAGGAGGATCATGTATAATGAGGCGATTCCACTCCCTGGAAAAACGGTGAACAGCACAAAGCCTCAGGCTTTTAACAGCACTTCTGAAAGCAGCAAGGTACCTGATAGCAAGCCAGCATCATCAGTTATCGTCTCTGTGCTAGCTGATCCCAGGGAGGCTGGCAATGGGGATGGCGATCCAAGAGTATCACCAAAACCCCTCTCCAGGATATTTGTTGTCGTACTGCTTGATGGTGTCAGATATGTGACTTACTCGTGCACACTTCCCTTCAAGAGCACCAGCCCCCACCTTGTGAACTAACCTTGGGGCCAGTTTAGCTTTCTGGTACAAGAGCGGCTAGATAGTTTGGGGAATCTGATGCATTGGAGGTAGATGAATACACTTGCGGCGTTGCTTGCTAACAATGGAAATAGACTTTAAGACTTGCACTCGGCCTGAGGTAATGAGTTTGTCGAAGGTTTGTAGTGAGGACTGGCGAAATGTTCTGCAAGTTCAACCTTAACCCATGAGGTTTGTGCTTCTATGTAGTCGAGTTCTTGTACTCACCTCTTTCTGGTGTATGATCCTGTAATACTTTTTTGATTGCGGAGCTGGAAAATGTAACAGTTGATGAGGTAAGAAAATAACTGGAAAACAACTTTGTACTGGTATAATAGTATATTATTATATATATAAAATATGTATGAAGTATTTCAATGGTTATTAGTTGATGCCTCGCTCTTAAATTTCGAATGTGTTGTCCGCATTATTATCTGTTGAAAAATGTTCGACGAACTTCTTTCGGATTATATTTACAACGAAGCATCAAAAGTATAGGAAAAGCTATTTTATATTTTGCAAATAACAGATGCCTGTTCGGTCGGTTATTTATGTGGTTGATAAGCAGGATGAATGTTGATTTGCTATGAGAGCAAAACACATTATCATGACTGATAAGTTCCAGGCCCGCTGATATGTCAGAAGACCTATTTTATTTTGATTTTCACTTTGCATAAATTTGACTGTTCAATTCAAATGAACACCCGGTCTCGTTGCATAAGTT
The DNA here is from genome assembly GCA_015847255.1 of Hyparrhenia diplandra. Lineage (NCBI taxonomy): Eukaryota > Viridiplantae > Streptophyta > Magnoliopsida > Poales > Poaceae > Hyparrhenia > Hyparrhenia diplandra. The sequence continues at coordinate 159,168 of JADLZK010001519.1, read as the reverse complement.
TGAGTGTTTCGGCCTCGTATATTGACCCGGAATAAAACCTCTAGTCTAAAACCCACTCTTATCCACAGGGCGGCCGCGCACGCGCATGCGCTCTGCCTTCTTCAAATTTCCAATCCACCCCATCACCCATGGCGGTGGCGTTCGCGACCGCCTCCGCCTCCGCCTCGAGCCTCAGTCTCACAGCCTTCTCCCTCCCGCTGCCCCAGTCTCTGCGCCCGAGCCCTAGCCACGGCCTCCACGGCGCGACCAGCTCGTTCCCGCGGCCACGCCGATGCGGGTGGGGCGCCTTGGTGCGCTGCGCGAAGCGCACGGGGAAGCGGCGGTACCCGTCGGAGAAGAAGCGGTTGAACAAGCGGCAACAGGAGCTGCTACGCCAGGCCTCCCCGGAGGAGGGGAGCAAGGGGCGGGAGTCCGGGTACTGGCGGCTCTCGAAGCTCGCCGTCCCCGCCCGCGACGACCCAGGCAAGGACTTCACCGGCATCTCCCTGCCGCTACTCCAGGCCATCGCCAAAGCCATCAAGTTCCCGGTATGCTAATCAACCACAGCTTCAAATCGATGAGTCAGTTTAATTCGAAATGCCCTGCAATTGCGAGGTTTTTAGTGAAGCGCCGATAGCTTACTGAAACAGAGATTTGGTGCGTTGAACAGTAGGCTTGAGCCTGCCTTCTTGCTTAAAAAAATGCTAGGCTCGAGACTTCATGCATTCGACGATGCTTAACTTTGAATGCTGGTAGAAAGTGTAGCTGAACTTGGTTACTGCCATTTAGCTAACACATGATCGTATTCGTTTCTTCTCTTGGCATGTGCACAGTCTCATTTTTTTATTTTTCCTCTTGAAGAAGCAGGAGGGCTAAATATCATTGAATTAAGTAGAATAAAGGGTAAGAGCCTTGACAAACACACACCACACAGAGGGTAAAAGGTAGGCATTGGTTTAATTACAGTGAAAAACACACTACTAAACTCCACTGTCGTCCGGCTGAAGTGTAAAGAGATAAGATATTTCTCACTCTCCATGGCTCCAGCCAAACCGCACAGTCCGCACTAATGCAGCTCCTCACTAGCGAGCAAAAGGGCTATAGCCGGGTTAGTAGATGCCCCATCAAACACACAACTATTGTGCTGCAGCCAAAAGGTCCAGGCTCCTTGTATAATTAGAGAATTGACACCCTTCTGAAATTTATTGTCAACACCGGAAGAGGAATTGTTCCACCACTCTTCCAACAAGCAATCATCCGGCTGTGGCACAGAAATGGAGACCAACCTTCTGCAGCAACTTAAGCCAAAACTCACGTGCAAATACACAGGATAGCGAAAGATGGTTTGATTGTTTCCACAGATTAATCACAGTGATGGCACACAGAAGGATGTGGGAGTCCTTACTGAGCAAGGCAGTCAGCCATTCAGCAACTATCATGAGTGACCAGCAATAGAAAGAAACAACATCCATTTCTTTGGGTGCCTATTTTCTTTCTGACTTGTTGATTTGGGATGTATGTTCATGCACCCAACCATCCAGATTCGATTCCTCTTCATGTTAAGTTTGGGTGCCTATTTTCTTCGTATTGGAACACTGCCTAGTTCCTCCTAGGTCAGTCTCGTGCTCCATCCCTTACGTTGTCGGCAACATCCTTTTTCAAGTAATTAGACTTGTGGTATGCAATTTGTTTTACTTGAGTTTTATGAACTGTCCCGGAACTAAGCTAGTTTATTAAACTGACATCTACTCTTCATAACCACTTGCACCATCCTTGTGTTCGCACTACACCTCCTTTTGAAATCGGTTCAGATATAGTTCGTGACGGATATAGGGTTTGCAATTGGATTAACATCTGCATACTTTAAGGTAACAACAACATTGCCTGGCTGCATTATGAACCTGCATAGAATGAATGTGGCAAGTTAACTGGTAGGATGAGTGTTGTACTGTTAACCGATATACAAAATTATAATCCAAATGGTCGTCTGCTTGGATTCTGCCTTGTTCTCTCATTATTTCATTGTACAGCGTTTGTCTTTTATGCTGTCATTGTTGTGGTCGAGACTTGTGTCGTGATTATGTCTCTAATTAATTCTGCTGTGCTTCAGGTTCCTTCTATGCTTCCCGACGAGGCTTTCACTGTCATCCGCATAAGTCATTTGGCCTTACGAAAGGTTCTTCATGGGATGATATTGTTTATATCTTAGTTAATATTGGGATATCTGGATATGTATGCTTGATGTTGAAACTACTGGAACGATTCATATAAATTGGGTTAGAAAGGCCCAAATAGGCAAATAGACATGATGCTAAGAAACAATATAGTAAGATTCACCAATATCTCCTGATCTCCACAGTTAAGTTGTCACCATTCTATTGGTGGTAATGTGCTCAGGTTACGATTTTCCTTCAAGAAGGCTCAGCAGGTTAGTATGTCGTATCAATGTTTTAAAGGCATATCATTGCGAATATTGACCCGTTGAGCCTTTTTGAAGGAAAATCATAACCTACAAAGCACGGACCAAACACCCCCATAATTACACTTCCAAAAAGGCAAAAACCATCGATGTAACTTTTCGTTCTCTACGATTTTCATGTAGAGTTCGTCTCAATCCGAGGTTGTATGCAAAAGTTATGGCTGTTTTACCTTTTTCATAGTTATTCACCCATTCTAGGCACTCCCCATGTCAGCAATTTGTTTGAGTGCAATAGTAATGACATTATGGTCTTACGAAAATTGTGATCTTCTGCAATAGTGATAGTATTTTGTTATATCTGCTTGCTCCAAAGGCCAATCAACTAATTTATCTATGTACTTATCCTTATTTATATGGAATTCATCATACAAAACTGGATTAGTTTGCACTGCATTTGTAAATGTATTTACTTCTATTAGCATAAGAAAATGGATATATTTGTTCATACATCAATAATAAAATATGTGTTACTTCTACAGGTTTTGAAAGAACCTCAGTTCACCTATATTGTTGATATGGATGTTAAGAAGATTCTTGATATAGAGCCAAGAGCATGGGATTTTATTGCTCGGTTGGAGCCCAAACTTGGAGCTGTAGAATACATGCCTGAAGAGAAGTTAGCAGCTGATCTGGTCAGCATGCTCAATGTTAATAACAGAGGTTCCAATAATGTACTAGGAATCAGGGATACTCATAGTGGTACGATTTGTCATCAACAAAAGAAGCCGAGAGTGGCAGTTATAGGAAGTGGACCATCTGGCTTGTTTGCTTCCCTCGTGCTAGGTGAACTTGGTGCAGAAGTTACCTTATTGGAGCGTGGTCAGCCTGTTGAACAGAGAGGTCGTGACATTGGTGCGCTAGCAGTTAGGCGAATCCTACAATCAGAGAGCAACTTTTGCTTTGGCGAGGTATTCTAGTGATTCCTAGTTTTCTACTAAGACATCACAAAATGATCAGTGGGGTGAGTCACCTTTCAACAACAACAACAACATAGCCTTTAGTCCCAAGCTAGTTGGGGTAGGCTAGAGGGTGAGTCGCCTTTGTTAAGCAATATTGAAATATGCAATTTGTTGATTTAGTGTATTTAAATGAGCTATGTATGTTGATTTAATAATCTGAAAAATGAAGGCATACATGTTTTGACTTTATCTACATATGGATTGATTAAGGATGTTCCTCATGAACTGAATGAATTATAAAAAAACATTCAGTTGTAACCTTTCATACAACCGTCCCATTTTGGGAAGCTGTTTTCATGCACACATGTACTACACTAAACTATTTTCTTACGTACAATTAAATCCAACCCACACTGAATTATTGTGTCTAACAATTTGCGAACTCCTTTGTTGATTAAATGAGTCTTGCCCTCTGGACCCTCTACTTGTTCAGTCTGATACAAGTAGTACTTTTGGCATGAGATAGGCCACGGAACATGATTTTGGAGTATCAAGAACCCATCTGGGTACTAAAAGGAGTGATCAAATTATTAATCCAGTGTTCATGTTCCTTCAAATCTTAAGGCCATCGATTCTTGATCTTCTGTTCTTAATCATAACAGGGTGGTGCAGGTACATGGAGTGATGGGAAGCTGATGACCAGGATAGGAAGAAACACTGATGGTGTTCAAGCTGTGAGAATCTTCCTGCCTACATCAATGAATTTTCAGTATAAAGCTTTACTCTCATAGTCTGATATATCATTTTCTCAGTAGTGCACTATTTTCTCATGGTGTCCAGGCATGAGAAACTTCCTACTGTACCTCAACCTCAAATATTGTTGTGTAATATTTATCCTTTTAGGACCTGTCAATCATCAGGAGACCAGGTTCTATATTCCATGGTATCCGACAAGCTAATGTCATACTGATCATGGATAGGCTGACCAGTTTGGTCGATTTTAGCATAAACTTTTGTTTGTGGATATTGCAATTTATCTTCTTCAGAGATGTGCATCATTGCCTCCTGATTGAAGGAACTTGTCCTGTGTGTGTATGTTTTTTTACTACACAGGAGAGCATATGTCATTTCATTAGGAACCAAATGTACAACACCAAGACACCACACACCAAACCCACACTTGCACTAGATCACAATGAGCAAGCAAGCCACCTTCAGCCAAAGTAAAATCCCACAAAGAACAGAAAACAGAACCTAGATAAGGTTCCGGATGCCCTGAGCCCTGGTTGAGCTCTATAGGGCTCCTTCCTCTTGTAACCACCAAGGAATATTTGGAAGCATTGTTGAAGACTCAATCATTCGGTATTTCTAAATCTCCCATGTGATTAAGATGATCAGGGAGCCGAGGCCATTTCTGTGTAGCCTGTCCACTGACTTGACTGGATGGCTCCAACAATAGGAGAATTTAAGTTTTGATTTGTTTAATCCTTTTTAACTGATTTATCAGTCATTTTCTACAGTTTGAACTTTGAACACATTGGCATCTAAATTAGAGTATTTCCTTTTTTTTATAAAACAAAATCCTAGATCAAACTTGGTTATTTTATTTATTGTGGGTCTTGGATTGCAGGTTATGAAAACATTTGTTCACTTTGGAGCCCCTCCAAACATTTTAGTTGATGGGAAACCACACTTGGGCACTGATAAACTTGTTCCACTTCTGCGAAATTTCAGGCATCACTTAAGAGAGTTGGGTGTAAGTTTCAGCATATATGTGTTTATTGAGCTATGTAGTTTCTTTTTGTTCTGCAGGATCCATTGCATTTATGCACCATATTCCTTTTTTACAGGTTACCATAAGATTCAATGCTAGAGTAGATGACCTTATAGTGGAAGATGGGCAGGTAAAAGGAATTGTGGTCTCTGATGTGGAACTACGACCAGGTTCTGCCAGCCAGAAACTAGCATTTGATGCAGTTGTATTGGCAGTTGGTCACTCAGCTCGTGACACATATAGTATGCTTTGGCAGCATAATGTAGACATGATCCCAAAAAGTTTTGCTGTAAGTTGCCTATCCTATTAGAATCATATTCTAGGTTTAGGTTACTTACGTTGGTTTTATCAAGTGGTCACATGGCAGGCAATTTATAACGTAAGATATGAGGCCATGCTTTTTAAAATGCAATAGTTCATTTGGTGGCATTGTGGAAATGAAAATTTAAAATGATGTAGCACACATCCCATGCATTAGACAACCTGTTAATCTTGTGGATTAGAAACTAAGGAGCTTCTGAACATTTCAGCATAGCCTATCAATGTTCTTTATTTTAACAATATCCCAGTACCCTATTTTACTTTCCAGCCTCAAATATGACTTTCACATGCAATGTTGCTAGTAATAACATTTTTCGCATCCACACAAACCGCATAGCTTCCTTAGAAATGCCTGATGTGAATTCATTTTTGTTGACTAAACTGGGCCATAAGTGTTTAGACATTCTGTCCCTTGTAGCCTTTTATCAATTGTCGTACACTTTATATTTGCAAGTTACACTGCTAAATAATAATTGCTTACACTTCAGTTCATGTAACTTAAAGTCAAAGGTTATTGTTTACAGGTTGGCTTAAGAATTGAGCATCCCCAAGAACTGATAAACAGTATCCAAGTAAGACCTTTATTCTGATCATCTTCTTTCTGGATGACACTGTCCAGTGTGATTACCATTATTTCTCTCAAATGCGCAAGAGAGTTGCATATCATTTCATTAAGAGAAGGAATTGTAATTTTATCTTTATTACATGCATGATATTTGATGTTCAGGGCTATTTTCGAATGAGGAAAATTAAAGCGAAAGCCAACTATGCGAGGTTTTAAGTGTTAACCTATTTCTGGGTGATATGTTAGTAATCAAGGAAACAATAAGAAACTATGTGAGGTTTTAAGTGTTAACCTGTTTCTGGGTGAATTCACTTGCAATTATTAGACGGGACACTGAAGCATGGGTACTATGCTTTTGTTCCTGGGCTGCGACCAAGGGTCAGCCTTGGCCCAGGATAGCTCAAGCTTTTCTTCCATCAGTGATTATGCCGTTCAGTTATTAAGTAATACCAGGGTGAAAGCAGCGACGTTAATCCATCAATTGAATCATTTCCATAAAATATGAAACATGGATAAATGGAGATGCAAATTGCCAGAAACAATAGTGGAAACAAAATGTACTATTTTAATATTTTGAAGTATCTGCTGCGCTCCTTTGATGTATCTGCACAGTGTGGGCTTGGTAAAGTATGATTTAATGCTCAACTACCTGTCTGCTTCGTGTAGCTAAGCATATGATGCATGCTATTGCTGATGTCACAAATTGCAGTACTCCGAACTGGCGGCTGAAGTACAGAGAGGACGTGGGCGGATACCTGTGGCAGATTACAAAATAGCGAAGTCTGTTGGTGAAAGAGACGCAGAGAATGAACTTGACATAGCTGAGCCAAGTCGCAGTTGCTACTCGTTTTGCATGTGCCCAGGTGGACAGGCAAGGGCACTTTCTCTCCCTCCCTCCCTCCCTCCCTCCCTCCCTCCCTCCCTTCACTCTCTGATATTCAATTTCGTAATACATTCCTTCAATTTTTTTGAGACATGCATTCAGGTTGTTCCAACCAGCACAAATCCATCGGAGCTGTGCATCAATGGCATGTCGTTCTCACGGCGTGCATCAAAGTGGGCAAACTCAGCTCTTGTAGTCACTGTATCATCTCATGATTTCAAGCCATTTCAGTCCCATGGTCCTCTTGCTGGTGTTGAATTCCAGGTACTCATTATATGAGAATTATGTGTGATAACAACAGAACCACTCAAATTGCTGTAGTAACTTGCTAATGTCTACCTGTATTCAAATAGTGTACATTCAGTAAGCAACACGATAGAATAATGACAAATGTCACAACTCGCAAGAGGTTTTCTGACAACCAGGAATTTTTTTCCTCATGCTTGAATCAATTATTTTGGCTCTATACAACCTAGAAACATATTTGGTACAATTTGATTTGAGATATAAAGGCAAGGAATCCAATTAGAGTGATCTTACTGGTTAGTGGCCATTCCATCACTCTGCAAACGTGCTTGTAGAAGTTATGTATCCATATTGGGTAGGAAAGACATGATAAACTATCGATATTGTCTGATCAGTTTCATATTTTCTTTAACTAAAAAGATAAAGTTGTCTTGTTAGCGGTTCTCAAAAGATATCAAAGGAATAACTCGAGTGAGTTACTTACCTAATTTTCTGTTATGCTACTGTAACCTTGTGATTACTGGTTGTGTATCTAATTTGAGATAAAGACTCAAATGATCAAATGGGTGGAAAATATAGAATTTTGTGCAAATAATGTAACAAATGTACTGCCCACCTTTGTCCATCAACTTAAGCGGTAAGCGCTTGAATGGACTGGCTCATACATTCAGCTCAACAATAATTAATGTATTGTAGTGCATTTTAATGGCAAAATTTCCCTCAAGCTCACAAAAAATTGGTAAATCAGAGAGAATTTGAAAGAAGAGCAGCTATGATGGGTGGAGGGAATTTTGTTGTTCCTGCACAGTGTGTCACCGATTTTATCAGCAACAGACTGTCAGGTATTGGCATTGTTAAAATTATTAAGGTTGTAAGTAATCATTTAGTTTTACTTTGATTAACCTGGTTTTCTGTTCCAGTTACAACATTGCCACCATCAAGCTACAGATTAGGAGTTCGTCCATCTAATCTCCATGAACTTTTCCCTCCTTACATAACTGAAGCTTTACAACAGTCAATAATAATGATTGATAGAGAGGTATGAAAATTCTTATTTTATGTTTTGTGATTCAAATCCCACATGTGGTGATTCAATTGTAATGCAATATTTTCAGATGCCAGGCTTTGTTTCTAGCAAGGCCCTACTTCATGGTGTGGAGGTATGCAGATTGCTCTGCTCTTTCCTATGATTCTTCACCTGATAAAATTTCTAAACACTAACTAGTTAAACATGAGAAAGTCTACTTCTTGTTTGATAACGACTTGTTAATCATTATCCTGTATCTCCTATCGATTAAGTTTCAATTCACCCTCTAGTAGGTTCATCTGTTTGTATTTTGGGTCTGTTCTATTGTCAGTGTTCTTCTTAGCGCAATGATACACAGCTTTCCTGATTATTTGAAAAAAGAATATTTCCACCCTCTGGTTACTTTTATGCTTATTGTTTAAAATCTGTCTCCAGACTAGGACAAGTTCTCCCTTACAAATTTCACGACATGGAGAAACATACGAAAGTACATCACTGCGAGGATTATATCCAATTGGGGAAGGTGCTGGCTATGCTGGGGGCATATTAAGTGCTGCTGTGGATGGTATGTATTGTGGTTTTGCTTTAGCTAAACAACTTTCTCTGTTCCAAGGTGATATAGAGTCATTTCTTGGCAAAGCACAAAAACAAACAGGTTTTGTAAAGTATTGAATGGCAGTGCCTAGTATTTTATTGGTCCAAAATTTCCGGGAATGATTCTCGCCGTGGTAGCTTTATGTCATAGGACAATTTTGTCATGTTTAGAGCAGTTGTGATTGCCTTACTGAATTCATCAACTAATTTGTGCACGGTTGATGTAGAAGGGCGGAACTAAGCAGTGATGCTGTAGGTGAATGTTCTGGTATAGATATAGCTATGTAACAAATAATTTGTAGCTTCCTATGTGGATGCCACCTTAATTTTGTGAAGACAAGTCACCAAGCATAATCTGAGTTTTTTTTTGGTTAAAAATTGATTAAGGTTGTGTTTGAACCAACCTTTTTTTGTTGGAGAAGCCAAATTACTTCTGTAGAGTTCCCGTTTATGTTGTGTTGACGCAAGTATAAATCGTTAGATCAAAAGACTATAGGAGCCCTGTAGTTCTTAGACACTGCTGTATGGTGTTCCTGTCCATAGATGGAAATGAGTGTTCAAATATGTACTCCCTACAGTCATAAGAGGCCAGTGGGTAGTCAACAAGTTCAAACTTTTGTCATCATTATCTTCTTTTTGAACAATTTGTCATCATTTCTATTTGAATATTTGGATTAAAAAAATGATGTGAGATCTTCAAAAGTTGTTTCAGAATATTATGACTGAGCCTGAAAAATATTCTCTAGCTTTGAATATATTTTATCACATAGAGTATCTGTGATTACTGATTTGTCTTGACGCCATCGTTTTGTTACGTCAAGTATCGTGTAATGCGTATACGTATACGTTTTCTATGCTAATACGTGATAAAATTGAGGCTAATGTGTTAAGTAGGAAGAAACAGTAGAACGTTTTTGTGGTGGACAGGACAGGAGAGGATAAATTGAGGCTACTTCAATTGGTGAGATGTAGATGTACGCCCCATCCACCAATATTCGGCTTTCATTGGCCCAAATTTGGATGCTTTTATCAGGCGAGGGAAATGAGCGGTACATTTCGGCTTTGTTGGAAACTTGGAACCGATGATCCTCCTTGCAACTCTAGGAGTTGCTCCTCTCTTCAAAAGTTCTTAGTTTTACCTTTTAGCATGTTTAGAACCAAGATCGGAACTGGTTGTGCTATGCCAATAGTCCTTCATTGAATCTATGGATCAGATGATAACAGAGGTCGAAGCTCTATGTCTTTTTCATCGCTATCTTTCAGAGGTTGAAGCTCTACATGCTTCTCTTCGCTTCCTTTCTCCTCTCTGTCATCTGCTGTGCCTTCTTGGTTTACTACCTCTAACTTCTTATAGGTGTATAGCTTTGCACATATGACGAAATAAACAACGTTTATCACCTGCAGTGTCACTACCAGCCAGTAGTATCGATCCAGCTTCCCTCTGTTGAGGTTGTCCTGAAGCCACTCCCCGTCTCCCTTGGTCCTCTCGTGCACCGTGGTCACGAGCAACGTGCCCATATAGCTCCCGGCGGACATTGTCAGCCAGTAGAGCGCGGCGGCCGAGCTCCGCATGCTCTCTGGTGCCTGGTCGTACAGGAACTCCATGCGGCCGACGTCCATGAACGCGTCGGCCATGCCGTGGATGGCGTACTGCGGCGCCATCCAGAACACGCTCATCGGCACGGTCTCGCCAGGGCTGTCCAGGAGGCCGTGCCTGGCCGCCGTCCGCTTCCTCTCCGCCTCCACGACCGCCGACACTATGTTGCTCAGCATGCTGATGGTGAGGCCGATGCCCGTGCGCTGAAGGTGCGTGATGCCCGTGGGCTGCCCCGTGAGGCGTCGCAGCCATGGCACCAGCACCCGATCGTAGAGCGCGAGGGTGGTCAGCATGGCGATGTTTGAGAAGATGAGCATGGAGGCTGGTGGTATCTCGAGGTGTGCTGTGATGCGCCTGTCCATGGTGCGCGCCTGCTGGATGGCAAAGCTGTGGTTGTGGGACGCCGAGGTGACCAGGAGGATCCCAGCGCCCCAGATGGGCAGCATGCGGATGATCGATTTGAGCTCCTCCACCCGGTGCACCGTGGACAGCCGCCATGGCCGCGGGACGCCGCTGCTGGTCAAGTCGCCGTCCGTCACGGTTGCAGCCCGGTCAAAGAAACTAAACAAAGAGGTTTTAATTTTATCTGGAACATATCTATTTGTTTGTGTAAAAACAAATCAACGAGACAAACTTACCTGAGTTGGTTCGTGTGGAGCAGCCGTCCGGCAGTGGAGATGCCAGCGTCGAGCACCTTGTCATGGAACAGGAGTCTGGGGTCGGTCGGCACGGTCACATTCCTCTTCCGAAACGCAGCGAAGGCGACCTGTGCCAGCCGTGTGAACGGGCTGCCCCCGGGAGCCATCTTGACGTACAGTGGGTAGCCCGACACGAACGCGGTGACCGCGGCGAGCATGGCGAGGGTCGGGACGCCGAGCCCCCATCCCCACCCCACGTTCTCCTGGATGTACACCACCAGTGTAATGGCGGCCAGCTTGGCGAGCTCGACGCCGAAGAAGTAGAGGTTGAAGAAGCTCCACCTCTGCCTGGCGCCGTCGCGCGGCCTGTCGAGCTCAAACTGGTCGGCACCGAACGCCATGACGCACGGCCGCGTGCCACCGGTGCCTATGGACGTGCAGAGCAGCGACAAGTGGAGGACGAGGAGTGTCCAAGCGGGTGCGCGAGCGCAGGCATCACCGACGGAACAGGGCGGCGGGCGGAGCGATGGGAGCAGCGCGGAGACGGTCAGGCTCACCATGCCGAGCTGGTAGATGATGGAACCCGCCGCGATGGTCCAGAAGCGGCCGGCGAAGGAGTCGGCGACGAGGCCGCCGATGACGGGGGTGAGGTTGGACAAGCCATGGAAGTTGGTGAGCGTGTTGGAGGCCTCGACGAGCGGCAAGTGCAGCTGCTGCGTCAGGTAGGTGATCAAGTTGGCGTTGAACCCGATCGTCGCGAACCGGTCGCAGAAATCGTTTGCTGCAGCAATGAAGTGGCTATGATATTTGATATGATCGGCAAGCTGAGACATCTCGATGCGTGTGTAGTAGTAGTAGAGAGAGTAAAGAAACACTTCACCTAGGATGAACGGCACCGTCTTGAAGCCGCCCTGCTTCCTCCTCACGCGCAAATCCTCTTCGCCATGACATCGCCTGCTGGCGTCTTCCTCCAACATTTCTGCAAGGTGTGAAGTAGCACAGGATCCAGAGGTCCCTCCCTCCCTAGGAGATGGATTAGGGAGAAAGAGAGGAAGAAGACGAAGTTGAAATTTGACATTTCAGAGTCACCGCCTCCCTGGTTCCGCTCTGACTCACCACGTGTTGCTGCTTTGACTGTTTTCTAAATCGCTGCGTTTCAGGGAAAAAGAAAAGCCGATCTAACTCATCTAAGTACTATATCTTGACTCAAGTGTTGCAGAAATTAGTATCATAATCCGCGACATCCTAGCTGTCACGGATGCAAGTAAAATATGAACATGGCAAGCCAATGTTGGTGGCGCTTGTGCCCCGAACTGGTGCAGGGTCTACGTGAGATAGATGCGACCTGTCGCCATGGCAAATGCTCCCGTAGCAGTCCTATGTCTGACGGTCTACTCCATCTCCATTATAAATTGGAATAAGATTTTTGAGGCAACGGCAGGGCCGGGGGAGGCCCCTACCTATATTTTTCATATGTAATTCAAAAACATGTATTTACAGGTTGCAGAGCTTTCAAGCAGTACAATCATGTGTTGTAATTCTCACACCACTGTTCTAAAGCTAACCTGTGTTGACGCTTGGCCTTGAAGCACACCAACCCAAGTCCTGCACTTTTGGCTACCAAGGCTGAAAGTGGTATTGTAAAAAATGAACTCATTTCGTGTCCTCCATCTGGGCCTCGTTTAGTTGGTTGAAAAATTTGTAAAAAAACACTGTTGAAACTCCTGTAACACGTTTTGTTTGTTTGTGATAAATATTATCCTACAATGGCGTGACTAGGCTTAAAAGAACCGTCTCGCAATGTACATCTAAACCGTGTAATTAGTTACTTTTTATCTACATTTCATACTCGAATATATTTCTTTTGGTGTTTTTTTTTTTTTTTTTTTTGAGATTACACAAAGATAACGCAGACGCTCAACACACACACTCACCCCTATAAACACATGTACACAAACCCTACCCCTATGAGCACCTTCGAAGGACTGCGCCGGCAAATCTTGAAGTTCCGAAGTCACCACTGGCGCCTCGCTATCGACGGGGACGTCACCTACCACTTAATGCACAGCGCCGGAAAATCCTGAAATAAATCCAGGATAAAGTGTCGCACCCAGGATTTGAACCCTGGGTGGGAGCCCCCCAACCAATGGCCTTTGCCATTGCACCGTGAGCCCCTTGACGTCTTTTGGTGTATTTAATGTGATGTGATGGAGGGAGAGGGGAAAAAATGTTAGAAACTTTAGCCATCTAAACGAGGAGCTGGTATAGCAGGATGTGATCATCAATTCTATGGAGATTGGGCTTCCAAAGGAGGTTATGTGATCATCAAATCTAAATTACAAGTTATTCTAGTTTTTCCAGATAAATAATTTTTACTATACAAGTAAATATATAATATATTATGTCTATATACATGTATATATTTAGAAAAGCCAGAATCACTAACAATTTAGAACAGAGTGAGTTTTTTTACACACCATCTAAACCTAAGGGTCCTAAAGCAAATAAATATGACCTCATAGAAGATTTAAGTGTCAGCCCACTAAAAAAACATCAAGAACGATTAACTTCTTATGAAAAACTGGCTTTTGTTTTTTCTCTCCTCAACGTTGGAAAACATGATAATATATAGATTTTAATAGTAAGCAAGTGTAACACTATTGGAGATGCTCTGACTCATTCACTCATTGCACAACCAAAGTGAGTCCATAATTCACTACTAAAAACATTTTTTTTGACACCTGTAAGGATAATGTATTCATGTACATTTTTGAGTTTCAGTGACTATACAGGACAACCCAAGCTTAAGACAAACATATGTCCTAACGGTGTGTTAGACACGTTATAATATGTCCAGGGATTTACAAAAAGAGAAGTGGCATACAAGACTAAGACTAATGAAGAAATAGAGAAAAAATGACTTAGTATGTAGAAAATGCACGCACCTAAGGTCCGGTGGCTAATTAAGGAAATAAATGTACCGAAAGCAGTTCATTCAGCAATAGGTGCTGAGGCATTCTGCAAATCAATAAATCAGATGATTCGGCTAGAAGAAGAGAAGATTATTAGGCCCCATTTGGATGCGGGGAGCAAAACACACGCCCCAAGGGGAAACCCTCCTTGAGAAGCCAGCAGCCGCCGCCTCCTAGGGTTGCCTCTCGAAAAGAAAGGCCGGCGACACCGCCGCCGCCGCCGCGCTCATCGACCCCCCGCTCCTCGCCTCCGGCCTCGTTGCCGGTGGTGACGAGGAGCGGGGTCCGTCCCCTTCAACAACTTGTCTTCATAGGGTTTTGGTCGAGTCTTAGGTTTAGGGTTTGCTCGCCGTCGATGTTCGGCGGTGGAGTTAGGTTTTGCCGGGGGAGCGTGGCTCCTCTGCGGTTTGTTTTTCCCGGCGGCGCCCCGGCGATGCGGGCGGCGACGCCGCAGCGGAATAAATTCTCGCAGCTTCTTCCGTTCTCCGATGGCGATCTTCTCCGGCGTCAACGGAGGCGTGGAGACCGTCCGAGAGTCGAGGGCGGCGCACCGTCATCTTCTTCGGTGATGATGTTGTTGACCCCGTTAATCTCAAGGAAGATGTTCTTTGGTGAAAATCGAGCTTTGCTCGGGTTGCGGCGGTGGAATCGAAGGATGCGTCATGGGTACGGGGAGTTGGCCGATGCGCCCGGGAGGCGCTTTATTCGGGCCGATTCGCCTAGAAGTAAGTCCTCCTCTGCGGCCTCCACCTTGTGGAGTTTGGCTCTGGTGCCCCACGACGATTGGGAAGCGGCCGGCGACGGTGACGAACGGATCTCTCGAAGGCTTCGAGGAAGATGAACGGGAGTTTTGTACTTCTTTGTAATTTTCCTTTTTCTTGGGATTTATGTTTGTAAAAGGGTCGGTGTAATGCACCAACATTAATACATGGGGCAATTATCTATATGGCCCTCTGAAAGTTTGGTTGGATCTCTATGGCCTTCTTTTTTTTCAAAGTTATCTCTATGGCCCTCGAAAAACTTTCTCATTACCTTTATGACCTTCCGTCTACTTTTGGCACTTGACGGTGTTAAGTGTTGGCGGAAAAAAGACCATTATACCCCTATACTCGTGGACTTTGTAATCAAAATTAGTTGGCCGTAAATAAAAACAGAAGGATGAAAATAAAACATTTGTTGGACGTGCCAATCATTTGTTAGTGCCCTCACCTGTGTCGACAATTCATACATGGTGTCAAGTGTGAACGACACAGCACACTGTACACTGGGCACAGGGCATGCAGTTCTGGTATGGTCTCATGTGCCAATGCCCATGGAAACGGCAAACAAGTGGCGTTGTCTCGGCAATAGGGCGTTCAAACATTGCAGTCCATGCTGCCCTTGAACAGATTGATGAGCCCATTCATTGACAACAGGCTGGTTACTTGCACCCTTAACCGCTGTTTGTTGAAATAATCTCAACGGAGTGACTGATTTGATCGGCCAGAAATAAACTGCAACGACGACTTACGTTGAGAAGACCAAGCTGGGAGCTGATGTTTAGGATCCGGCTGGTGGTGGGCGAGCGGCGGAAGAGTGGGAGGAGCGCCTCGGTGAGCATCTTGGCCCCGTAGAAGTTGGTCCGGAGGACCGTCTCCGCGTGCTCCACGGAGTTGGTGTCCATCTCGTTGGACGACACAGCATTGTTCACCTGCAACCACCACAATCAGCCTCAGATTAATTTCAGAATGAATCACACCACACACAACACAACAAAACAAGGTGTCAGATGTCAGAATGAAGTACACCATCTCAACAGCCTACTCGAGCAATATTATATATATGTATCGTCTCACGCCCAATGCAGATTTAATTTATACACTTGTTGACGTGTAGTATCCTATAGTATATTTTCTGATGGTTCCAGCGGTAATGCAGCAGTAATGTACAGCATCTACTACTCTACAAAAGCTAGTGCAATAATAATATATATATGTGCAATGCTTTGGATTATATATTGTAGAGCGTGATGACAAGATACCATAATGCATGCAGTAACTAACTGCTGCCACTTTGCAATATACTAAACTGCAGTAACTAACCGCGACGGGGAGTTAGGAGCGCTCGGTTCAGTAAGGGCCAAGCAGGGGTATTTTGGTCATTCTTCTCCTCCAACAGTGATAACCCTAACAGACTTTCCTACCAAACCTAACGGAAGGCCATACAAATAACCAAAAAATTTCTCAGGGCCATATAGCTAACTTCAAAAGAAAAAGGGCCATAGAGATCAATACTAACTTTGAGAGGGCCATAAAGATAATTCCCTCTTAATACATGTTCCTTCTAAAAAAAAAAAGGGAAACCCTCCTTTGCACATGCCACCCACCTCCTTCTGACCCTATCAAAGAGGAATATAAATCTCGGCCAACTAAAAACATTAAAAAAACTCAGAAAAAAGGATTTCGAAAATGCAATTGTAATATGGAAAATCAGTACCATGGATAATCTTTGAATGATGAAAAATGCACATGCACTAGATCAAAACTCATCAACTTTGATAATTCAAACATTTGTACATAAACTCATGGGTTAATGAACTTTGATCTGGAGGTTCAAAATAAACTCATCAACATTTGATTCGTTTAATTGTGCTTTATGAAACTGAAAATAATTTAAAAGGTTGCAAACAAAAACATGGTAAATATTACATTAATAAATATTACTGACACAAAAAAAAAAGAGAGCTAGCAACTGTCCGCATAGTCCACCCCTTGCAACTAGCTTCAGCAGCATGACTCAACGACACGAAAACATATATAGACTTGGCCCTGCAATTAGATGAACAGAGAAATCAGTATTCATCGATGAAATGTGAACAGAGAAATAACAAAGATGGATATAGGCAGACAGATGACATGTCACAACGACCTTTTTGCCCCCATGACAAATGAGTGCAATTGGACAACACTGGGCTAGGTTGGGCTTTGACAAGTATGTGTTCTGTGATGCATTCAAATAACTATTCACAGCAGGCAGGCAGTACGCCACTACCATGGAACTTAGCATTTGTATGAGTGCTACTAATGATGTTTTAATCTATGCATTCAAAGCCATTAGCATACTATTCAGCTAAAAAGAAAATCTCAGCTCGCTTTAACATGTCGCTGCTGCTAACATGAAAAAAAGATTAAACAAATTTGCATATAGCCAAAAATTTCAATCTTTACGATCAGGTAAGACAACTTCATAACTAGGCAATTTTAGCTAACCGCCTGCAGTTATGCTCCAACAAATAGGACTTTGCTTGAACATAAGCAATTTAGTCACCAACCATAAACTAACACTGAACAATTAGTGGGTAAATAATGTGATTGTTTCTTGGCAACATTGTGTAATGCTTTATCACAAGTCACAAGAACAGTAAATTAACCTTTGGAGGAATCTCACCCTTGATCCATAACAGGCGAACTCTTGGGTTCTTGAAGTTGATGAAAATTTCTCTATTAACCCACTGCTGCAACACATGACCCTGCAACTGGACTAATGAGCGTAGAAAAAAAAGCCAAAAATAACTACTACAGGCCTACAAGACAACAACGGCTGTAAGTTTTTTTTTTATCTTGCTATTCATACATTGTTGCAACATGATGCTGGCTAACTCCCAAGCATGACAACAAACTTTAAGTCCAAGAAAACTAAGTATTTACCTCAGTACAGTAAGCGCACACATGTTTATTCTATTTTGCAAAGTGCTATTCTATTGATCCATGTAGTGGTTACAGACCTACAGTCATATAAAGATAGGTAACCTGAAAGACACAAACTGAAACTATAGTACTAACGGGCTGTAGCAAATATACTAAAAAATAGCTGAAAAAATCCTACTATAAATAGGATATCAAACCATCTGCAAACCTGTAAATAAACCAGCCTAAGCATGTTGCTGCAAAGAAATTTGCTTATAGCAGGCTACATAAACCTGGGTCCAGCCAGCATGTTGGGGTCTAGATCCAGTTGACTAAAAACGTATCCTGTTTACCTAAACCTGGCCGGCTGGACCCAGTTTACAGACCACTCTATTTTTTGGCTCATCCGGTCGGAGTCTCGGTAGGTTAAATGGGGGGCTACAAGCTACAGGGCTACGAGCATCTTGGATGTGCTAGATCTTCATTATATTGCCAATGGCACATCAAAACTATTCAGATAGGGGGATAGAAGCCACCACGCACTAACTGGTCTGCTGGTGCTTGCACCTGCCGGGTCCTTTTTGGCCGCTCCTGAGTGATCTCAGTGCATGTTATGTTTCGAGATAGTGTCACAACAGTGTCTGTCTTTATCAATGTCGTTATATGCAACCTCTCACGACGGCTAGATATTTTCAAAAAATCAATCAGTTATGATTTGATATTTGGCATTATACTTTTGTAATATTTCGACTCATTTTATCACTGTATAAAATTTTATAGTCAAAGAAAACGACACCACAGTTGTAGAGAAGTTATGAGCACAAACTGAACTCGATGGCTAAACACGATACAACAATTTATATAAGTTCAAGCCACTGAATAGCGTCCTATGTCCTGTGTGGCACGTTGCCTTGTGTTGGATTGCATTGTATAATTTGTTACAAGGGCCCCCCCTGTTCTCTTTATATGGTCTAGATGGTAGAAGTACGATCTTAGTCTTAGTGTTTTTTTTGAGAATGACACGGTAAACGCAGACGCACAACACGCACGCACACTCACCCCTATGAGATATACACTTTCCATAATCCGACTGGTCCGATTCTTCTTTGCCTTGGAAGCCATGCCACCTTGTCTTATAGGGAATCCTTGGGATCTTGGTCCGTCATCTGGTCTCTAGTGCGAGGGAGAAGAAAGCCCGAGAAAGCGTCGAGGGACTCCTCTTTGGCACAAAGGAGCACGCTGCCAGGGAAACCTGACACGAGACGATACGTGGACACACAACTGTTCGTATTTTTTGTGTGAGGGGGACTTGGTTTTCCCAAGTGCCAAAAGATCCGGAGATAGGGTTGGGAGTTATTGGAGACGTGTGTTTTGTGGTCTTGCCAAAAATCCTAGATTGTAAGACTTACATCTATTTGACCTAAATGAACCTTCTAACATATTTTAAAATACATCTTAGTACTATTAATTAGGTTGTCGTTTAATCACCAAAACTACAATTATATGTCATTTAGGGTTTGTTTGTTTTGGGCTTTTATCTAGCTCCAGTAAGAACCTGAAATAGACAGCCCAACCGCTAGGCTGACTTTTGAAAAGATGGAAAGTTAGTTTTTAATAAAATAAACTAAAAACTAAAAAGTACATTAAGAAAAGGGTTTCTGGATTTTGGAGTGCTGAAAAAACTAACTTTTTTTTTATATAAAACCAATAGCAAAAAAACTCTAAAAGCTATGGCTCAAATAAACAGACACCTGGTCTTCGTCAATATGAGAATGAGAGAAAACGTTGGAAATGGAAATAAAGAGAGGAGATCCCTCAAGGATAACGTTGTCTTTGGGAGCCATCGTGTGAAAAGGAAAGGAGAATGTGGATGTGGACCACAATGTCATGTTGCTCAGTTCTCAACAGGCGTTTATGGGCATATCGATATTTTCCAGACTATAAAGGCCAGTACCATTCTTCTTACGAGCCTTTTGAGATTTATTTGAGTCATCATATGGAAAGCTCTATATATCCTAACTAGTGCGGTAGACGGGCACTGCTCCTGTAACCCATTGTCAGGGTTTGAGCATATAAATGTCATCGAAATTTTCATAAAACGGTATTTATGTTCGAAACGTAGCTTTAAGTGAACTCTTGAATGGAAGAAATTTTCTTCTTTCAAGATTGTTCCTTCACTCAGCAGGTGTGGTCCCCGCTCAAACGTTGGCTGAATTTATCAATACTGGATACGGTGGACATGACAGTCCACAGATGTTGGCGTCGATGTCGGGCTAAATTCAACAAGACTTGAGGAGATTTGATGGAATCATGATATATTTCTGGTGTAACATTTGAAAGGAGCGGAATATAGAAGAACATTTCAACAAAAATCACTGCACACAAATCAAGTAGCGATCCTTTGCAAAGATGATATCCTACAGTTCCATCTTGCTACGGAGCATCAAAGACAAAAATAGTAGTTTTCCTTTGAACCTTGAGTTGAGTTTGTTGGCTGAACCTTCGTGGTTCCTTTGTGTCTTTTTCGCTCTTTTCTTGAGTTTTGCTCCGTTGGCCAGGGCACGCTAAGCCTTCAATAGTTGTAGGTAAAAATTTTTTTTTTTGGCCTTTCTAAAAAAAAAATCTTCTTCTTTTTGTTTAACAATACAAAAAAATATACTTCGGTGTTAGCCTCATGCAACTTACTGGAATTAGAAGGGGAAATATATTGTTATAAAAAATGTGTTTTATGAAATGTTATAAAAAATGTTATCAAATAATGGGGAAAATATCAAGTAGTACTACTACCGAAAAAGTACTAAAGTGTGCCACGTTTTGCCCGAGACATGACCTCGCGCGGATGTCGTTGCTCCCATGATTGGTATCACATTTCAGGAACAAAAATGGTGCCAGCCAGCAATGTTTTTGATCGTCCGAAGTGCCATATTGACTAGGGAGTATTGAGGAAGGCAGCGCATGATTGATGCCGTGGACCCTTGAGCAAGTAGCAATAGTGATCGTCTCTTTTCCTCCACCAGAAAGGAGAAAGATGACACTGTTGCGCCCAGCACTCTGATGATCGGCCATGCCGTCGCCGTCAGCGTGCGCGACGCCGGTGGGCGGTGCCACGACAGATGCAGGGAGGACATGGTTTGGAGGCATCTTGTTGCTCTCCTGGACCGTTATCTGGACGACTGCACGCGCTCTCCACTTGTTGCTTTAGGAATGATAACTACTAGGAGCGATCGTGAGTCAAGGAAAACGGGAAGAGGCCTGAATTACCTCCAAGGGACGCTAGACAGGTTGGTCGAGCACCTTCTGCGATTGACACCCCCGTCAGGTCCTGAGTTGGATCCTCCTAGTGGACGTATTTTCTGCGATCGACACACCTCAGGTCCTAAGTTGGATCCTCCTCGTGGGCCAATATCTGGTCTGAGATTAAAAAAAAAAATTCCTTCGTCTATGCCACGCTAGAGTATGGATTTGTAGTCGTCCTGTCTCACGGGAATACATCGTCGCTTTATATGGATAGGGCTAAGGTTCAAGGATTTCTTCAAAGAATTCTTAATTGAATACCGGTGGGACATCGTCTTCCGACGGATTGAGTTTCTAATTCACGTTGACCAAAGGAGGTACTCCTCCATTTCGAAGTAGATTTTGTTTTAGGTTTGTTACAAGTATAACTTTTTTAAGGTTTAACTAGAATTATTAAAAATACTACCAACATTTTTATCTATTAATTATAAGCATTTTTGCATTTCTAAATACATTACTTTTGCTATGCACTAACGCACTAACATATATACTATGTCTAGTCATAGTGAATGAAATATCTCTAGAAAATCCAAAACATCTAATAATTTAGAACTGAAGGAGTACAAAGTTGCAGATCGTGTTGAGCCCTACATCTTTGATATAATGTTTGCATTCATATGAATGTATATGAAAATGTTATACAATTTTATGTAAATAAGAGAAAGAGAGACCAACTGGTAGGTGGGCTCCACTAGTGCGTCAGAAAAACATCCATGAAACTATAGAATTCCAAACGCTGCTAAAGGGACTATGTTGGTTGAGGGGTATTTTGTTTGGTTTTAAATTTTTTTTTTTGAACCTTTGTTTTTGAAGTTAAAGGGACTATGTTGTCTAGTATGTAGTGCCACACGCCTTATGATAGGCCCAAGGGCTAGGCCCCGGCTGGCCCCAAAGAACCCGACCACTATCTACATTAATGTATCGAGTCCGAGGAGGTTTGGAGAAAGAGATTGATTAGTTAGGGAATTAGAGTTTGTTATGAAAAGAAGAATCCAATCTTATAAGAGCATCTCCCGCAAGGACCTCTACTGGACCCACTACTCTGCACCCAAGTCTGTTAGCCCTCTACTTTCCGTTAAGTCCCCCTATTCGTGTTGGTCCTCTACTCTCCACCTACTTTTTTTTTCTCTCTCCTCTCCTCATGCAACCCACCCCGCTGACCCGTCTCCTCGTTCCTTCGCCCACCCCCCTACGAATGCTGCACGGCGAACCTCGCGCGTCCCCCCGGCGTGGATCAGTGCCCCGCAAGACACCACCGCGCGCACCTCCCGGTGGACCTCGCTCGTCCGGCGGCCAACCCAGCGGAGCGATAGTGTCCTGACGGACCTCTCCTGGTGGCGTGGCCTACCTTGGGAGCCCAGACGGCATGACCCTACCCCGGAGGCTAGCCCGGTGGTGCGAGCCCACCCCTCCTCACCCCAGCGTGCCCGTTCCAATGCTGCAACGTCGACCCTCCCCCGGCGTGGCTCCCTCCATCGAGCCTGCCCCACGCGGCTCCGCCGAGCACCCCCTGGCGCCAATCTCCGTCCCCGACGTGGTCGCCATCCTCATTGACGTGGTTCCCGGCACGTCCACCGCAACCGCCATGCTCCTCTGCTCATTGGCCTCGACATGGGGAAGAAGATGAGTGAGGATGACAAACAGAGCCCATGAATTTGAGTAGTATGATTTAGGTAGTATTACTGGAGTAAACCACAAAATATTAGTATAGAAATAGGTAGCACCATAAATAGAGAAGTACCAGGGGGGAGGGGTGTTTTAGGTAGCGTTGCTGGAGATACTCTAAGGATCTCCCAAGGTTGTGTGGAGGTTAGGTCCCATAGGGATTATAAATACTATGACAATCAAATGAAGTAATAAACGAGCAAAAGCTCATTCCCATCTCTCTCTTCTCTCCCACGCCTGCCGCCATTCTCTCCTGCGCCTCCCCCTCTCCCACGCCGCCGGTCACCCCTGGGTCACGCCCTTGACATCTAGTTTGAGGGGCCTTTAAAAACAACGAATATATCCGGAACGGTGAATTGGGCTTTACTCATAAGAAAACCCAAAAAGGCCAATGATAATATGTATGAATTACAGAAGTTAAAATTTAGATTTTTTGACTTGCAAAAAAGTGTGAATTACATTTTCCGTAGATGGAAGGAGTATCTTTCTTAGATTTGCTCTACCTCCATTTCTGCATCAACGCGGCTATCCATGTACGCACAAAATCTAGAGCACAAAGTGGCGAAAACCGAATAATAATCAAATTGACTTGCTCATGCCACCTGATGTGACTGCAGTGGATGGAAGGATCAGTGCCTGGACCTCCTCAGTGATGTTGCGTCTCAATCATGGCCGCTAGATTAGAATGTGAGCTTAGCTGAACTAGTAGGGTGGAAGATGTAGTCACACATTTAGTTCTATAAGGGCTTATTTATTTGAGACGTGTTTGTTAGAAGTAGATTTTTGCTTAAAAACTGTTTTTAGCTAAAAAGACTGATTTTTGTCTTTTAGCTTCGAGATGTTGAATCTTTGCTACTAATTGTTGTAATAAATTTTTAGCTCCACACCAAAAACTAAAAAAAAAAAAAAAGCTTCTCTCGGTTTGTTCTTAGCTTTCTGCTTATTTCCTTAAAAGTTACCTTTCCAGCTTTTAAAAGCTAACACAATAATTATGTGGTTTGTTTCAGCTCCTGGTAGTTCTTCTGATATTGATGATACTTTATTTAATCCATATATAAAAGAAATAATAAAAAAGACAGTTGTCGAGCCTTGCAAGCTTGCAGCACGTCCTATTCCCAGACCACTGCTTTCCCGCGGACATACATCCAATTCCATTCCAATCTTAAACGGATTCCTTTATAAAAGCGTGCCTACAACGCACACCCGTCTTCAATTCTCACACAGTGCTGGCACTGGCAGCCGGTGCCTAACATACCTCTCCACTGGCCGTAGCTTCTCCTCTGAGGCACGGGAAGAGAGCGCCATGGCCGAGGATGGCAGAGGGGAGAAGAAGGATGCCGACGCGGCGGCGTCGAAGACGCCGGCGAAGCAACGGGGAGGGTTCAGGACCATGCCCTTCATCCTAGGTGAGTGCTCCACTCCATCGTTCTGCTACTGTCAGTACTCCTTATGCTCGATCTGTTTTGCTTAGATTCTTGTGGTTTTTTTTCTTCTTCTTCTGATGAGTGCTTAGATTCCTGTTGGAATTCCATCGAATCACGCTTTGGATTTGTCCCCTGTTTCATGACCTGATGATCCCCTCTCCATTTTCCTTCACAAATTTCATGTAGCCTGTTCATCAGAATATTAGTAGCTAGCACAGTGTAGGTCCACCTACAAGAACAGCACTAAAGTCTCTTTGATTGCAAATGGTTTTTTTGTTTTTTGTCTCTTTCCAATTTTCAATTCTGACCCCTGCATGCACGCCACCTTTTGGTGCTGCTACACGAATCGATGGACGATACCACATAGTAGCACGTCAGTCCATGCACATACGGCAGTCGTAGCATTTTTTTGTTGTTTTCCCTCTTGGTCAAACCAGTCTATTTTGATTGACACGACACAAGCAAAGCTGGAGTACTAGAACAACGACTTTTTTGGATTTACATCAAACAATTCAACCTTAGAGCGGTATCAAGCATCTCCTTGGTGAGTACTCCCTCCGAAATTTTTACTGCCAAGTTTAGCTGTCAAGTGTCGCACCAACCAAAACACCGGTTTTTTTTCTAGAACAAACATTTAGGGACAGAGGGAGTAATTAAGGAAATTCTATATATACTGCCAAGCTTTAGCTGTCAAGGCACCAACCAATCAAACCGTTGGAGACATTATTGTGTGAGGCTCCAGTATACATGAATGATTTCTTTTTTTTTTTGAAGATCCGGTTTCCTGGCTTTGATTAATTTAAGAAGAATAGAAATTTAACAACACGCGCAAGCGCGTCCGTGAAACTATGTTAGGGGTGATAGTCCCACGAGACACACCAAAGTAAACCTGGGACCCACTAGAAACGACACCGAAAATCCGATATAAGTTACCCTAGACATGTTGCTCGACGAATCGGCTTAGAAATATGACGACGCCCAAACGCCGCCGTCGCCCATCCAAGGTAGGACCGAAAAATCACCCATGGAGAATGCGCGGACACGACGCCCCAACGGGAAACGGCGCCGCATCGTCGGGTGGTGAGGATTTCGCCCCATTAACCGTAGCACCGGCGCCGGCCTCGATGCGGATCCCGTGTTGTTTCCACCGCCCGTCGCTGCCGTTGAATCGGCGCGGTAGGAACCTCGCCTAAGATGGCCGGCGGCGCGTGATGACCACACGAGCGACAAGGAGGCCGGCGGAGGGGATGGGGCCCCCGCGGCCGGATGACTCTTGAAAGACGCGACCATACTGGCAGCGGCACACATCCACCGCCGCGACGTCAAAGTCGGTCGACCGCCGAGCCGAGAGAGACCCGAGAGAACGAGAGCCGGAGAGTTTTTGGGTGTTACCTCTTTAATTTTTCCACCAAATCCAAACGACGCCAGCCCCCTTGTATTTATAGTCCGAGGGGAGAATGCACGCCCGCGTCGCCGCAGGAGGTTTCATAGATTGGAATACCTCCGCCCGCCCAGCTATTTATTCCCTATTTTATTCTTATATTTATTTCCCGCCCCAGCCTATTAGAGCCCAGACGGCCTCAACGGCGCCATCACGGCGGATGAGAAGGGGGCGGCGGAGGGAGAGCCGACGCCGCCGCCATCTTGTACTCGCCGGGCCACTAGGCCTTATGCTGCGGCGGCGGGTCATGACAGATACACCATCGTCTCGAACTTGGGGATTTTTCAGTCATATAAAAAGATACTGCGTGGGTCCGCCGCCACACCACCCGGGAAGCGGGGACCTCGCCTGTTACCATCCATGGCCATATCACCATCACCGGCACCACAACAGCCACCATGACCACGAGGGTGAGAGGACAACTAGAAGTGGCGTAGGTTTGGATCCAAAATTTAATTAGAGTACTGTAGTTACTTTGGGGATGGGGAGATTTCTTTGTGCAAATGTCTATACATGAATGGTTTCTAAATTCAAAATATATTAACTGCATAAAGCCCTAGAGGTATGTGGCACAGCTAGATATGTTGCTCTGAAATTTTCGTTAAGCTTAGAAATATGGCAGCATACTCCAACTTTAGTAATACTGCAAAGGGGCTGAAAAAATCAGTAGAGATATACACTGTCGTCTCAAAATTGAGGATTTTTCAGTCAAGAATGATACTAGTGGGTGTGGTACGCTGCTTGCTTCAAGGGATGCGGTCACGCATGCTACCACCATGGCCATCACCAGTGCCACCACAGCCACCACGACGACGATGACGACACCACCTTTAGAGGTGGAAATGGATTTGGATCCAAAATTTAATTGGAGTACTCTAGTTACTTTGGATCCACTTGGATATAATTTCTTTGGATTTGAATGTCCAGAATCCTTCAATCTAAACTCAACAAAATCCAGCATAAGGTAGCGAGCACTTGTACTCATCCATTTCCAAGTATTTTTAGTCATTTTCGTTAAACTTTAAGCTATGAACGTGAGGTTCTAATTCTAGGATCCGGCTTTTACCACCTCCACAATATCCAAAACCCAAGCGCTCTCAAGCTTTGGCTATGTGTTACAACTTGCAACTGATCATAATAAGAGAGATAATTGTAAGCAATGATATAATTATGAACAATAACTAACTCTAATCTATATCTAATTTACTCACTTATACCATTATGAACATTGACATAAAGTGATTGTGCATCCTCATCTAAATTAGACTTGTGTGTCACTATGAATAATCTAAAAAGTAATTCTCAAATTTATATCTAGATAACTAGAGGAAAAAGTTTACTTAAAACATCCTTAACTGTTGCCGATATCTACTTCACACCATCACCTAGTAATCCATGTATTTTCCACCTTAAAGCATTGAAATTAAACTATCTAAATATTCTTTGGGATGGTTTTGAAGGTTATTTTGCTCACTGAGCACGTTACATGGAAGCAAAACAATATGAAAAAAGGTTTACATAACTGCAACATATTGGTGGTTGATACGTAAACCCTTAACTATGAGACCTGCTACTATAGCTGTTAAAGTGTCTAATGTACATCTAGGGGCTCAACAAAAAAGGGCAAACATTGGTTGAGGGTTCAAATCCTTTTGTCACTTTATCTTGGACTTCACACCATTTTTCAGAAAACCATGTATTTTAAGTGGTAGGCGAGCGTTGAAAACTACCTGAATAACCTTTGTGGTGACTTTGAAACTTCAAGATTGCCGATGTCAGCACTTCAAATGGTGCTCAAAACAACATGAAAAAAAGTTTGTGTAACGTGTGTTCATATTGGGTGAGTTGACTCTACCTGTTAAGCTTAACTATGCATTGTACTACTGTAATCTCAAAAAAAAAAAAGTCTAATGTCATTCAAATAGTGTCTAATCTCTTTCAAATATCTCTTTTTTGGAGATTGGTGACAACGCAACTAAGACAAACAATATATTACCACAATAAAATCTACCTATGACACGGCAAGACACTGAATTTTCACTAGATTTGTATGTCCAGTAGTGTTATTTTATAAAGAAATGTGCGTATAATTGAATTATTAATATTGATATGTCATAATTTTTTAGTCCTAAACTCCTAATGTATAAACTTATCTAAAGTATGAACTTTTTATTTTTATGCGATAGAGTTCTTATGTAACTTAAAATAAATTATTAGTGTCGTTGGTATTTGTTTGTAAAGGCAAAGCTGTTTCTTGTCGTTAAATGTATGCAAATATACTTGGTAAACAGTAGCATTCACATGTACTCTATATTTAACAGTAGTAGAACTAGGTAATGTAGAAACATATATTTTGTACTTTATTGTTGTTTAAGTATTTTCTATAATATCTTATATTGCAAACTCATTAATATATAGATTTGATGGATATTTTAATTTATACATGTTCTATGGTGATAAATATGAGTAATTTAGATAAATTATAGAGGTTGTTTCTCAATAGAAGATGTTGGTGATTAAGGGTTATTTTAAATTATTTTTCATAATATGAGTAATTTAGATAAATTATAGAGGTTTTTTTTAAATTGGTAAATTATAGAGGTTGTTTCTCAATAGAAGAGATGTTGGTGATTAAGGGTTATTTTAAATTATTTTTCATAATAGTTGGTAATTTAGGTAGATTTGTGATGTTATTTAGCTTCTAGTGGCGGTAGCTGATACTTTTTTTTTAAAAAAAAAAAAAAAAACATAATAGATTTGGGGCTGTTATTGCTTATAATGCTTAAAGTTAGTGAACTTAATGGACCTATGTTTCCAATTATTGTTATCAGAAGTTCAAATAAATGTAATGATTATTGTTGACAATGGTGACTAAAATCAACCAAATTAAAGTCAAAATGTTTCTCATCATTGTTAGGACTTTTAGGATTTGAAGCCGGTTGTGTAATCTACCATTATCTAAAAAAATGAATTTTTTAGGATTTATATATCTCACATTTCTTGTAGAAATTAACGCATCCCACCTAGTAATTGTAAAATTTTACCTATCTTCGATGAAGCTAATTTTTCTTGGCATGTATGTGCACGACGGCAGCGAACGACTTCTGCGACCGGCTTGCCTCGGTGGGGTTCACGACGAACCTGATCTCGTACCTCACCCTGCAGCTGCACCTGCCGCTTGTCCAGGCCTCCAACATCATCACCAACTACAACGGCACGGCTAACCTCACTCCGCTCATCGGCGGTCTCATCGCCGACTCCTTTGCCGGCCGGTTCTGGACCATCACATTCGGCTCCATCATCTACCAGGTCGGCATGGTCTGCCTCACCCTCTCCGCCGCGCTCCCGTCGCTGCACCCGCCACCCTGCGCCAAGCACGCTGCGGACTGCCAGCGCGCGTCCTCCTACCAGATCTCCGTGCTCTACCTGTCTCTGCTCTGCACGTCCATTGGCACCGGAGGCACGCGCCCCTGCACCATGGCGTTCGGCGCCGACCAGCTCGAGCTGAACGCGCACAGGCACCGGGGCCCCAAGCCCAAGTGGAGTTTCTTCAACCTCTACTTCTTCGCCGTCGAGCTCGCGAAGCTCGCGGCCGTCACCGCCGTGGTGTACATCCAGGACAACGTCGGGTGGGGTTGGGGGATCGGCGTGCCTACCGTCGCCATGGTCGCCGCGGTGATCGCCTTCGTGTCCGGGTACTCGCTCTACATCAGGATGCCGCCCGGGGGCAGCCCCCTGGTCCGGTTGGCGCAGGTCGCTACCGCAGCGTACAAGAAGCGGAAAGCCGTCGTGCCGGACCCGAGCCTCCTGTACGAGGACAAGGAGCTCGACGCTGGCATCTCCACCACCGGCCGCCTTCTTCACACGGACCAGCTAAAGTAAGTTAAAATTAATGAGAAAAAAAAAATGTTGGGAATTTGGTTTGCAGTGCATGAGCAGCTGATTTGTGTTTGCTCTCATTAGGTTCTTTGACAAGGCGGCTATAGTGACGGACGGCGACATGCTTCCATCAGGCCAGCCGAACCTATGGCGGCTGTCGACGGTGCACCGCGTCGAGGAGCTCAAGTCGATCATACGCATGCTGCCGATCTGTGCCGCCGGCATCATCCTGGTGACGTCGGCGTCGCACAATCACAGCTTCGCCATCCAGCAAGCGCGAACCATGGACCGCGACATCACGCCGCACTTCAAGATCCCGCCGGCCTCCATGCTCATCTTCACCAACTTCGGCATGCTGCTGACCCTGGCCTTCTACGACCGGGTGCTCGTCCGCATGCTGCGCCGCTTCACTGGCCGCCCCAACGGCATCACCCACCTCCAGCGCACGGGCGTCGGGCTGACGATCGCCATGCTGTCCAACGTGGTGGCCGCGGTCGTCGAACGGAGACGCAAGTCCGTGGCCGCCGCGAGTGGGCTGCTCGACGCTCCCAAGGCCACCCTGCCGATGAGCGTCTTCTGGCTGGTGCCGCAGTACGCCATCCATGGCATCGCCAACGCCTTCATGGACGTCGGCCGCATGGAGTTCCTTGTACGACCAGGCACCCGAGAGCATGCGGAGCACTGCGACGGCGCTCTACTGGCTGACCTTCTCCATTGGGAGCTACCTCGGCACGCTGCTGGTGACCATCGTGCACGCCAAGACGCGGCGTAGCGGGCAATGGCTCCCGGACAACCTTAACCGAGGGAAGCTAGACAACTACTACTGGCTTGTCGTGGGTCTGGAGGTGGTCAACCTCGTCTACTTCTTTATCTGCGTTAAGTACTACACCTTTAAGCCATTGGAGATGGTTAGCGGTGAGGAGGTCGAGCTCCATCACCATGGCAATGGCAATGCCACCGACGACGCCAAGAAGCAGGGTGGAAGCTTCAAGTAGATTAAGCTTAGAGTGAGCTTCGATCTGGATGATCCCCAACAAGAAAGATTGGGTTGGGATGAAATAATTGTACTTGAACAACTTTGCCTTTTAAAATACTACACTTCCACTCTTCTAGTTTGTATTTCTAGATACAATTTATGTATGTATCTCTTTTTAAAATTACACGTTCTTAAAATAGTTCTGATAAATCATTTTGTTAATTATGTTTCAATTAAAAACTTCTGGACTCTGATCGCCATTCCGTGGCCAACCCATGCCCGTGTAATAGAACGGATCCTACAGATTGGCCAAATGGGCTCTACCCAAAAAGCACGATATGTACTCGACATGACATATGTGTAGTGCAGTGTTCGGGCCGTGCTCTCCGTCTGCAGTGCTGACATGGCACGACACGGCTAAATTAGTTGGCACTATGTTGGCCCAATTTCAACTCAACCAAAGTATAAAATAGAAATCACCACCCGTGGACTTCACTGAATTCCCGGCCATTGTCTCCTTATCCCTCATAACGCTTCGCTCAATCGTACACCTTTCTCCATGATGCACCTTCGCTTCTCCGCACACATGCTCATTATTACGCCTCTCTAGATCCAGTGCCCCCACATGATCCATCCGCCCTATTCTTCACGGATTGTTTTAGTGTTGCCACCTTTGCCCTCCCCCTCCTCCACCCCGACCACCCCACCACTAGCCACCTTGCCTAGTGTTCCCTCTACTCCGTAGATTGAAGGTTAGCGCTCTCAAGCTCTTGGAATGACAGTGACAGCATGGGGCCAACAGGCGATGGTGATGTGTCATGACAACACAAACGTAGACACGTACTCCCTCTGTCCCAATAGAAGTGTCGTTATAGCAATTTATGTGTGTCCCATAAGAATTGTCGTTTTAGACTGTGGACCCTCTAGTGCACCTATCCACTACCTCCTACTCCCTATGCCAGAGCAGCAGCTCACTCCTTCCCACCAACATCGTAGGAATGCACAAGGGAGAGAGAGGACAACGTAGGCATGCACATGGAAGAGAGAGAGAGAGGAGACAAAGTAGGCATGCAGGTCACAGTGCCTAGCTTATTGATCCCGGTGCCCCCTCCTAAATGACACTATTTTTGGGACGGGGGAGTTCAACACTAGGTGACTGACAACCAGGATATATGTAATGTAGGTAGCCACACTAGGTGACTAACAACCAGGATATATGTAGGTAGCGACATTAGGTGACTAACAACCAGGATATATGTAGAAACCAGATTTTTGGCCTCTACATGTTGGGCATTGCTTATCATATCTGTCCAATCTAGCTACATCGAGATGTGTGCATGAGGAGAGAGAGTTTGAGACACTGGGAGAGAGTGTGAACACTAGGAGAGAGAGTGTTGTAGCACCAATCGTAAAGCAGATTTGAACGGTGAGAGATAGGCAATGCTGAACATGTACATGCCATGATGTATATCTGATATTTCTAGGTAGCGATAGAGGCTCCTATAGTGTTTGGGTTGGGATGGGCCTATTCCTTGCTTGTCGTGCGGGCATGGCTAGGGGTGGATCTACCAATATGGCAAGACCTGGCAGCCGCCAAACCTCATCTACTGCATTGCATCTTCCTTGTAGCTAGTTTTTTTTTACTCGCGTTAGGGACACTGGAGGTAGAAGATGACTTGTTGACTCTGCGTAATAGAGAATTGGACCAAGTTTGTGGCTATTGGACCGTGTAGGAAGTTGGCCATTTCTAGTGTTGTGCTTAGGCCGAAATGTGGGCACAAAGGTGACCGACCACACAGTTAGGGCACGTTTGTTTGGGTCTACGAGCTTTTCAACCTCACCTTTTGACATTCCAAAAGCCAAAAGCTAGAAGCTGCTCAAAGTGAGCTTTTTGGGTTTTTGGCTCGTGGATAGAGACATTTTGACATTTGGAAAGAGTTCCAAAGCTGACATCCAAAATCTCCTAGGAAACCAAAACAAACCGAGCCTAGAGCATTATGCCTAACAATGTTGTACTTAATAGTATTGTGCCAAACCCTTCTCACCCTTGTTTCCATTCCAGTATAGCATCTATTTTCAATTCCGCTTGTTTCCGTCACATTGCATTCCATCACTCGACGATGGTGGCATTGACCTGGTTGGTAGGGTGAAGGACCGAGCAGGAGGCCCGGGGGGAGGGGGTTGGGTTGTTGAATGGGTGTCAATTTAAGGTCTCGTTCGGTTTTCACAATTTTAAAACAGGCTAGTTCTCTTTCCTGGGCCAGATTGAGTGGATCCCACTAAAAACTGGTCTGGATTAATTCCAGTTGCCGCTAGGTGTGGACCCAATCCAGGCTGAAAAGAGGGTGAAAAGGCTGGAGTGGCCTGATTTCATTCCGGCTTGGGCCGATCCAAACATCCATTTCAGGTTGGATCTCATTTCATTCTAGGTCTAATGATTCTAGGCGAAACGGGTTGTGTTCTAGGCCGTTCCATCCTTAACTAACGAGGCCTAAAACATTCAACCGGACACGCCTCCCTTCCAATTGGCAAAGCAGTCACACATATCAGCTAGTGAAGTGTCGACCCTACCAACAATTAGGAAATATCAAAACATCACGAAGCAAATTTGCACCATGGTGTTCGATGTCATTAAGGGCTTGAGAACACAATGGTGCCTAGAAACACTTTGGAACCATGGTCCATGGTGTTTCCATTTTGAGCTGAAGCTCATTTGAGCTGCAACAACACATTCAACCACTGTCAGTGACTCAGATGGCCTCATGCGTCAGCTGCAGGAGACTTGCCACTTCCTAGTACTGCAGAAAAGGAAAGTCAAATCTAGTTTACCTTACAGTACAATGCTGCATACAGACTACAGACAACTCCCATCATTTGAATGATGATTCTCTCATTCTCAACAGTCAACAGGTCGGTCACGGCAAGCCTCTCAACATCACACACTGCCACTACAAGCTTCCAACCTGGACATGGCAAGGCTGCGCAGCCTCCGCCTGCCGTTCTCCTTCTCCACCTTGCCCCTCGCCGGCATCAGTCCGGCGGCCGGCGTCCACCTCGAACGTCTTCAAGGTGTAAAAATGGAAGCACACGATGTAATAAAAAAGATTGAGCACCAAGAGGAACGTGACGAGCCAGTAGTAGTAGTCGAGCCTCCCTTGTTGATGTTGTCCTGGAGCCACACCCCTCTGGTGGCGCTCTGCACCACCGTGACGAGCACCGTGCCCAGGTAGTTCCCGATGGAGCCGGCGACCCAGAACAGCGCCGCCGCCGAGCTGCGCATGCTCTCCGGCGACTGGTCGTACAGAAACTCCATGTGCCCCACCGTGGAGAGCGCGTCGCTCATGCCGTGGAGCGCGTACTGCGGCACCAGCCAGAACACGCTGATGGGCACGACGGCGCCGGGGCTGTCGAGCAGGCCGTGCTCCGCGGCCACGCGCCGCCGCCTGGCTTCCACGATCGCGCCCGCCAGGACGCCGAGGACGGAGACCGCGAAGCCGGCGCCCATGCGCTGGAAGTAGGTGATGCCCGAGCGCCGCCCCGTGTAGCGGCGCGCGACGGGGACGAAGACGCGGTCGTAGAAGGCGAGGCTGACGAGCATTGTGAGCGTGGTGAAGATGATCATCGTGGCCGGCGGGATCTGGAAGCGCGGCGTGAGGTGGCGGTCCATGGTGCGCGCCTGCTGGATGGCGAAGGTGAAGTTGTGCGACGCGGCCGCGATGAGCATGATGCTGGCTGCCCACAGTGGCAGCATGCGGACGATGGACTTGAGCTCCTCCACGCGATGCACCGTCGACACGCGCCATAGGTCCGGCTCGCCGGAGTCGGAGACGTCGCCCGTCCTCAGTACAGCCGCTCGGTCCAAGAACCTTCACGTGGGACAGGTAAGAGCAAAGCATTACTAACTCTGATCTCTCGGACTTCAATTCAATAAACAAGTAACCACCTTAGCAAAACGACATTGCAATGCACATGCATGAGACCGACCACCAATGTCTGAAGTGAGAAGTCAATGGCACTTGCCTAAGCTGATCGGTGTGCAGTAGCCTCCCGTCGGCGGCGATCGGGGCGTCGAGCTCCTTGTTCTGGTACAGCAAGCCCACGTCCTCCGGCACGGACTCCTTCCTCTTCTTGACCGCCGCGACGACGACCTGCAGGAGCCTCTTGAAGGGGCTTCCTTCGGGCTTCACCTTCACGTAGAGTGGGTACCCGACGACGAACGACAGCACGGAGACGAACATGGCGATGGCAGGGATGCCGAACCCCCAGCCCCACCCGACGTTCTCCTGGATGTACACCACCACGGTGAGCGCCATCAGCACGGCGAGCCCCATGCTGAAGAAGTAGAGGTTGAAGTAGCTCCACTTCTGCTCGCCGCCAGGACGCTTACCGCCGCGCCGGCCGAACTGGTCGGCGCCGAACGCCACCACGCAGGGCCGTATGCCGCCGCCGCCGAGCGCGGTGAGGAGCAGAGAAACGTACAGCATTGCGAGCTGCCCGCCGTTCGCTCGCTGGCACGTCAGCAGCGAGGGGTCCGTGGCAGCAGCACCGGCGCCGCAGGACGCGGGGCGGAGCGCGGGGGACGAGCGCGGACACGACGAGGCCCAGCATGCCGAGCTGGTACAGCGCGCCGCCCCCGCGATGGTCCAGAAGCGGCCGGCGCAGGAGTCGGCGATGATGGCGCCCAGGACCGGCGTGAAGGCCGCCGTGCCGTTGAAGTTTGTGAGCAGGTTGGAGGCCTCCACGAGCGGCAGGTGCAGCTGCTGCGTTAGGTATGTGATCATGTTGGAGTTGAAGCCGGCCGTCGCGAACCGGTCGCAGATCTCGTTTGCTGCAGAGCAGGAGGACGGAGGACATGGCCCGAATTGGCATCAGTCGTATGGAGGAGGTAATGCGTATATATGCTCAGAAAGGTTGCTTGAATCGGAATTGGCATCTGATGAGATCGAGGAAACTTGTGTGGAAGCAAGGGCAATCACCTAGTATGAATGGCATAGTCTTGAAGCCTCCCTGCGTCGTCTTCTCCCGCGCTCCATCCTCATCGGCCAGAGCTGCAGTCGCCATGCTTGATCTGAGATTGTCAGTGTCGTAGCCGTAGGGGACTAGCTATGGATACTGAGATACGGAAGTGGAAGTGGTAGCGCTAGCGCAGCATAGATGAAGGGCTAACATAACTAGCAATCTGATGGCAAATTGGCAAGTGGACAGTGTAATCTAACTGCAATGGCACAAGATTCGGTAGCCAGTAAACCAACCCAGCGTGCGAACAGCGAGGCGGGGCACCATAGACAAGCAAGCGAACGGTGCAGGGTGCACCGCACACCGGAGGGCAAGAACGAGCCAATGAATTCCTTTTTTTTTCACGACGATCGGGTCTTTTACCCGTTCATGGAATTCAGATCCGACAGATCGTTATGCAATGGACCTAGTTATTATAGTTGTTTTGTAAGACTCGCGCGGTCAGCAATGCCAATTCGTCGTCGGTAAGGTCCCACTACACATGCCAAGGGGCCCCTCACATGGACAGTGGACTCTCGTGTTCATAATGTTTTTGTTTTCAGCTGTAATTGGTAACGGCTGAACGGCGGGAAAAACGGTTGGGCTTAATCGTTTCGGTGCGGGCCAGAAGATTCCGTGGCAAAAATGATTTTGGGCTCAAACGTTTCCAAGGATTGCCGTGCCAGCATCTTTCTTTGCTCTCCTACTGCAAGCGTGCACAGCCCACACGAGAACTACAGCCCACAAGAGCCCACTCATAGACAGAGGAGGAAAAAAAAAAAAAAGAACACATGCATTTTACAGAGAGTGCAGTGTATGTAGTATAAAATCACCGATTCACCGCAAAGATTTCACTTCAGTATTTTTAATAGTTCCATGTTAATATATAATCTCCACCAATGGCCACCAATACAACATACAAAAAAAAACAAAATAATCTCCATTTGAAGCATTCAATTAGCACGCAAAGAACATAATGGCCCCATGAGACAAAGAACTACTAAGGGTCCCTTTGGTTGGGCTTTTCTTCGCTTTTGCTTTTGCCAAAAGCCAAAAGCTCAACTAAAGGGGTTAGCTGCCAGCAAAAGCTAAAGCCAAAAGCAGCTTTTGCGTAGTTCATTTTTAAAAGCAGGGGAAGGACCTGCTTTCACTGGCTTTTGGGTTGAGAAATTACCACACTGCCATCCATTATGTGCGTAGACGGTTCGCGTCGTCTTCTTCCGCGAAAGAAAACGCCGCTCCGGCTGTAAGCGGCGTCACCGGAGATCTCGTCTCGGCGACGCATCTCTCTCTACCCATCCGGCTCCGACGCGAAATTACCCACGGCACCGTCCGCTTCGCGCCGGTGGTGGCACAAGAGCGTCCCCTCGCTCCTCCCGACGCTGTCCCCGGCGGGCCACCACCGATGTCCATCACAGGGCGCAAGATCCGCTCCGTCCGCGGGCGTGTGTGAGGGAGCTCCGACGAAGGTCCGCCCCCGGCGCGTAGGCTGGTGCGGATCCAGTACAAGCCCGCCGGACGGAGGTTCGCGAGATTCAAGCGGCGGCGCCGCATCCGCCGTGGGCGACGCGAGCCTCGGCGTCGCGGGCCCAGCCCCGGTGTCGCGAGCCCCGGCCCGGTCGCGAGCCCCGTGGCGGCCCCACCATGGTGTGCGAGAGGAGGACGAAGATGTAACGTGTCCATGACATGTGGGGCCCGCCTGTAAGTGAGGGGTTTTTCCAAAAGCCACAAAGAACTCAACCAAACTAAACTTCCAACCATGTCACAAAGACTTTGCCAAAGCTTGCTTTTCGAAAAGCCACAGCCACAGCTACTTTTTAAAAGCCACAGCCCAACTAAACACACCCCCTAAATTGAAGGCCTAAAGCAGATATTGAAGAGAAGCGTCATCAATTTCACTAGACCCCAAATGCAAATGAGAGAGAGAGAGAGAGAGAGAGAGTTTAAAAGGAGCAATACTGAATGTACCATAATCAAATCTATCAAGCTAGTGAATGCAAAGGAATTCTGGTCCTTATGAGTACTATCCAATACATGAGTTTCTACATCTCACCATAATTCACTTCACGTCTGCGTAAAACATCCCAATCTTATCAATCTTTTTCGAAAGTGTGCATTTTGCACGTGCTGCATTAAGGGGACCAATCTTGTCAATCCAACTTCTGTCTGTTTTTCTTGGTGGAACCTCTTTGTTCTTTAAGCGTGCAACACTAAGCAATTCTTCGTTTTGGTGAGCATTAGGTTGGACATCATATGGAGTATCACACAAGACACTTTGCGGGTGCACTGACCATGGCAACCAAGTGCATTGTCTACTTTCGTCAAAAAAAAAGTGCATTGTCGACCAAAATGCAACATTCAGGATCCCTTGTAGCTGGATAAGCCAAATTAAGAAATTTTTGAGGCATAAATTTTTAGCGAAGATGTCCAACAGCGGCTGCCCCATGTATTCATTCCCAATTTTTGGCTCTGCGTTATTCAGTTCTATGTCGGGCTCGGGCCCCGTCCGCCTGGAACCACGGAAGCGGCGTCGTGAGGTCACGCGGGACGCCACCAATTTTGTCGCGCTCCTCGCTCGCACATCCAGCGACGTCGACGTTTCGTCGCGTCCGCATGGTGCGCAAGCTAGACGCGGGGGATTCGAGCGTGCACCGCCCGGGGTCTCGTCGTCCCCGATCGCGCCCCCGCACGGCGCATGCCAACCGACCGCCACGGAGCGCACGCACGCGAACCATCCGTCCCTTTGCCGGCGCGGCGCCGGAGCCTGCGGCCGCGAACCGCGGGACCAGCGGAAGACGCCAACCGCATCCGTGCGTGCCGAATCTGCCACGTCCGGCATCCGTGATGAGACCAGGGACCAGAGCACCCGACCGCACCACCAGTCCACCAGACCGCCTGACCGCCGGCAAACAGATCGAACCGCACCGGCGGCTCGCGACGCGACGCCCACCCTCTGTACGTACACTTGTAAAGGCGCACGTCCGGTTCAAATGATTGATGAGTGAGCTTGTGAACGGAAGGGACGCCGGCACCGGCGGATATGATCGAGATGACAGGAAACGGACATGTATTGGACCAGCAGCCTTTCCTCTCCATGCCGTTGGTGCCAACCATTGGTCGCTGTCGCGCACGGCGCACCTGCCGTCACAACACTGACTGCTGGTAAAAAGAACTGACTGATACCTTTGGCAGGAGATTGGTGTGTTTAGAGCCCCAACTTCCCTCTAAAATTTCCTATATTTTTATCACATCCCATCACATCGAAAACATTAAATACACCCAAAAGCACGCGTGTGCGGTGTGAAATTTAGGTAAAAACAGAAGAAACCAATTGCACAGTTTAGATGTAGGATAATATTTACCGCAAACAAACGAAACGTGCTACAATGTTTTTTCAGATCGAAACAGTGTTTTCAGGCCAAAATTTGATACGAATTTTTTTCAGGCCCGAATTTTGGGCTCTAGACACACCTTAGTAAGTTTGGGCATACACACCTCCTCGGTTATCGTTCTTCTTCTCTGCATAATTGCTGAATGATTGGATTGCTTGGTATAAGTCTTACTCAGAAAGACGGTCAAAGCACAAATCAAGGCAACCAATATATAATGTACTACTTGCCACGAGTAGAACACAAAGATCCCATGTTGAGTTCACTAACATGCCAGATAAGATTTGCCACACTATTAACAAATCTGGATTGGATCAGATCATGGGATAGCCGCCACATAAGCATCTTCATCTTCTCCTGAATGCCCGGTAGGACGGTCGGTCGGACCAGACAAAGGTCCCGTTATCTGACGAGACGACCGTACGTGTGGCTCCACTGACCGACCTGCCTAACTCTGAATCGGTCGCTTGGCTAGCGAAGCCGATCAAAATGCGGCATGGGCAACAAACCAAACCTATACGGGTGCCTGTTGGAAAGCTGAGCTCGATCGACAATTCTACACAACACAGAATCGCTGCACTTACAACTATATCGACATAAGATGTGAGAAGAATTATGCACTGAATTCTTTGGAATCCCTCCTGGCGTGCGCTGCTCGCTTCCAAGAAAGGAAAACTGCCAGCTTCGTCCAAGAATCCAACAGATACAGACTACAGTTCAAAGCTTCTATTCCACTTGGGTGGTGGTGTGACTGAAACGTAGAAACGACAGTTCAGTTCTGTTTGAGCAACAAGGACCCGTTTCTCGAACTTGGTTTGATCGTAGTAGAGTAATCCGGCAGATGAACATTGGATGATGGGAGTGATGGCGAAACGAACCAATAGTTAGAGCCCATCCAGCGTGCCTTCACCGGCATCCTACATCAGCCATTGCGGCCGTAGTAGCCATTAGATTCAGACATCTCATGATCTCGGAGATATTAGATTCAGAGAGTTGCTATCAGATTCAGAGCCTCTGGACTCCATTGATCCTTATCTTTTTATTTGCTCGTGATACTGAGTTTGGTCAATCTTGTCATACTGCGATGATTACCGCGCTCTCGTTCTGGCAGCATTAGACATTAGTCATGTCGGCACATGTGCAAATCCAAGCACTCATCTTTCAATTTGTGTGTTTAGTATTGATACGAGCAATGGCCAATGAACTAATCATTCTTGTTTTGATCATTTTACTGGAGCACCAAATAAAAGAACTCACCAGCGGTAGCCATATGCCTCGGGCGCCAGTAAACAATCTGCAACTTGGAGTTCGTAGTCGCACAAAACTCTTTGGAAGCGTCTTTTTGTACTCTATCCTCCCGTATTGGTACGTTTTTTTTTTTTTCGAGATCACGCCCTTCGACGCGTTTTTCATTAAGCGAGAGAAAACACAAACAAAGTTGCAAAGTCATACAAACCAAAGGGCAAGGTAACCAAGGTTACCAGCCACACCTAACCACTACTGGATCTTAGGCGGCAATTACATTTTGAAATCAGTGCTACTAATGATACAGAAACCCTCAACGCACACGCTGTCGAAGCACCTCCAGGCGGCCGTAGCCCGCCGCACACCACAGTTCGCCCTCCTCCTGATGTCGTTTGCCAGTTCCGTTGCCGATTTGGCGTCACCGCCAAAAAGTCCCGGCGTTTCGTTCCTTCCACAATCTCCAACCGACTAGCATGAATAGGGAATCAAAGCCTCGACGAATGGGTTTGGCCACCCGCTTCCTCATCTGTAGCCACCAATGGATAGGCTGCCCTTGCTGCACTGTGATCTCATTATGTAAATTTAAGTTGAACAAGCAAATGTGCCATACCTCCCTACTGTAACAACAACCGAGTAGGAGGTGGTCCAAAGTCTCTGGCTCTTGGTCACAGAAGATGCAAAGATTGGACCCCTGCAGCCCGTGCCTGAACCTCCTGTCCGCTGTCCAACATCTTCCATGCAACACAAGCCAGAAAAAGAACTTGACTCGCGGAGGTGCGGAGACCTTCCAAATCTCCTTGGCGCCAAGCAACCGTATGGAGCCAATGAACATCGCGCCGTAAAGCCGAGGCAGCCGAGTATCTGCGATCGTGGCTGA
This sequence comes from Hyparrhenia diplandra, assembly GCA_015847255.1. NCBI lineage: Eukaryota > Viridiplantae > Streptophyta > Magnoliopsida > Poales > Poaceae > Hyparrhenia > Hyparrhenia diplandra. The sequence continues at coordinate 118,344 of JADLZK010001519.1, read as the reverse complement.
ACCTCTAGGAAATCGTGTCTGGCTGTTGGGAGAGTTGGACCAAATCAAGAAGGTCACACAACTTCCCAAACTCAACCATCATTACCAAGGAGAGAGCCCCGGTGATGTGTGAGATCCAAGCATCGTCAACTAGTGCACCAGCCACCGTTGTCCATTTCTTCCTTGCGGACACTGCCGTCACAAGATTGGGCGCCAAGCTGTGGACCGTTTTCCCCTGCAGCCACGGGTCTAACCAGAAGTAAGTGCTCCGACCATCCCCCACAGAGAATTCAGCAGCTGCCTGAAACAACGCCAGGACCATCCTCTCTGTAGTGGCCGGCCTTCTTCCTTCCAAGCGGTCTTTCCATACCCATCTCGTACGTAGTGCAACTCCAGTTTTGGTGAGATCATGAATCCCAAGACCACCGAGCTCCTTTGGCTTGCACATGTTGACCCAAGCTACCTTGCACTGGCCACCTTGTACTGTCTCTGTCCCGGTCCAGATGAACGCACGTTGCAGTTTGTCAATAGTCTTTGTGGCCCAACTTGAAAGTCCAACCACAATCGCAGTATGTACCGGCACCGCCGACATGGTGGCCTTGGCCAACGCCGTTCTCCCAACCGGGTTAAGAAGGCTCCCCTTCCAGCCCGGTATTTTGGCTCCAATCTTGTCTACTAGGGGCTGTTCATCAGAGCGCTTGAGCTTGAACACTGAAAGTGGGATACCCAAGTATTTGCATGGGAAGTCTTGTACTCGGCAAGAAAGAGTGTGCACCACCCGATCCAAATCCTGAGCTGCACAGTGCAGAGGTGTGGCAACACTCTTTGCCAAGTTTGAGAAGAGTCCCGATGATAATCAAAAAATGTCCAATGCCGCTTTTATTGCCACCAGGCTTTGTTCATCCGGCGCCAAGAACATCACTAGATCATCAGCATAGAGGCTCACCCTCGAAAAGCTCAAACCAGCTAGTGGCAGCAAGTACCCATTTTGCTCCATCCACTTGAGCAGGTGATTTAGTACCTCCATAACCAGCACAAATAGCATCGGGCGAGCGGGTCACCTTGCCTCAGTCCACGTCCCATGGCAAACTCGGCGACCAGGCTGGCCATTCAACGAATCTTGGTGCTCGAGGTTGCAAGAATCATAGAAATCCAATTCCTCCATCTTCTAGTAAATCCCATGTGTTGCAGTACCTCAAGTAGAAAAGGCCAAGCAACGGAGTCAAAAGCCTTTGCGATATCTATTTTCAGTAGGATGGCCGGGGCACGCCGTGCATGAATAGCCTTACAAGCTAGCTGGACCTCTCTGAAGTTGTCGTGGATACTCCTCCCTCTGATAAATGCACTCTGATTTTTCCTGACGAGGCTATCTAGGACTGCAGCAAGGCGTTTGGCCAAGCATTTGGTAATCAGCTTACCGAAGCTATGAATGAGACTTATTGGCCGATAGTCACCAATCTCCTGTGACAGCTCCTTCTTCCGTAGCAGGATCATGTATGCGTCATTCAGGAGGTACAGGCTGCGCGAATCTTGTGACCAGAATGCATAGAGCGCATTCATCACATCCACTTTGATGACATCCCAAGCCACCTTGTAAAACAAGCCCGTGAATCCATCAGGCCCCGGAGCCTTTTCATTTGGTAGCTCAAAGATGACCGCGTTGACCTCCTCCTCGGTGAACAGAGAGTCCAGCATTGCAAGGTCCTCAGCCGGCACTCCAATGAGCTCAAGGTTAATCTTCCTGGACCGCTGGAAAGGTGTCCCGATGAGTCCTGTGAAGTGCTGAAACAGGGCGTCGGCCATGGCGTGGTCTTGCACCACATCCTCCCCATGCACATGCAAGGACTGAATGAAGCTACGACGTCGTCGGTGGCAAGCTTGGAGGTGGTAAACTTCGTATTGGCATCTCCCTCAGCCAGGAACTGTACCCGAGCACGCTGCCTCGCAATGGAGCGGGAAAGTGACGCCAAGCCTAGCACCCTGACCTTGAGCAGCTTCCGTAGATCCGTCTCCCACTGTAGCAGTGGCCTTGACTCCTGCTCGATGTCAAATCTCTGGATGACCTCTCGTGTCATGGCGAGCATGAGTTTTATGCTTCCCACCTTTGCATTCTTCCACTTTGTGAGCTCCTTAGCTAGGTGTCGGAACTTGATGTCAAGCAACCTGAAAGGGTCGGTCCCAACAGGTGTAGGAGCCCACGCCGCTTGGACCACATCCATGAACCCCGGCAGCTTGATCCAGAAGGACTCGAAGCGAAAGCGTCGCTTTGCCGCACCAAAAGAGTGGAAGAGTAATAGCAAGGGACAGTGGTCCGAGCAATCAGAAGAGAGAGGCCTGAGCGCACAATTTGGGAATTCCGACATCCAATCAATGGTGGCGAACGCCCTGTCCAGCCTCACAAGCGTCGGCTGGTCAGTCCCACTTGACCACGTGAAACGTCTGGCCGAGAGCTCGATCTCATCAAGTTGCGCTGTGTCCACGAAGGCCCTGCATGTTACGCCGATTTAGCCTTGTATTATTCTTGTCAGCCGCATGAAGTATCATGTTAAAATCCCCACAAAGCAACCAGGGTCCCTGATGTGCTGCACGGAACTGCTGCAGCTCCGCTAGGAACTCTAGCTTCTCATCATCAGGCTGTGGACCGTATACAACAGTGGTCCATCAGGGCTGCACACCTTCATGGACAGGAACCACTCTGGCCGAGAGGCTGAAACGCCCCTTGCACACATCTGACAGCGCGGCCACCTCGCTGGACACCCCCAGGAGGATTCCGCCCGCCGCCCCAATCGCAGGAATGTAGTCGAAGTCGTAGGCCGACCCTAGAATTTCATTAGAAGTAGCGATACAAATGTTTGACAACTTAGTCTCTTGCAAGCAGACCACAGAAGGTCGGTGGAGTAACACTAGTTCTTTGACAACATTACGCCGCGCGCGGTCGTTAAGGCCACGTACGTTCCACACCAAGGAAGAGAGGTTTATCGTCATGGGAAAACCATTGAGCGACGATTGAGCGAGGACGGCACCCTTTGGCGCCAGCTCCTCCTCAAGGCCGGCCAAGTTGAGGTTCAGGGCCGCCACATTGAACCCACCGGCCAAAAGCTTGCCCAAGCGCTCCTGCTTGCGCTGCATCATATCGCCCTTGAAAGCGGCGTTGAATTGTGCAACGATGTCAGACGGCACCGCACTCTCAGCGACGTGCACTCCGAGCTTCTGTAGTAGGACCTTCTGAGCTTGCAAGGTGGCGTTCGGCTCTCTTGGTCGTGTTGCCAACCGGCTGCTGCGGCGCAGCGAAAGCGTCGATGCCGGTGTCCTGGAGCGTCTGACCCGGGCCGTCGGCACCAGTGGTGTCTGGATGGGCAGGCAAACAGTGGACAATAGCCTATCTTCTACATTGGATGCGTCATGCACCTCCCCATCGGATGTACAGGAACCCAACAGTGATCCATGCATTTCCTGGGAAGTTACAACATCACCGACCTCATGGATTTCATGTTGTTCACCCGTTGGCTGATCATCAAGCAACAGTAGCACACGCCCAGGGAACTCCATGTCAACACATTCCAACCACCAGTCAACACTAGCAGGCTGCGGTACAGGCGGCTGCATCTCAATATTCGGCACTTGATCGGACCACCAGTCGTCGAAGTGCCCAAGCCCCAGGTCCTGTGTGGAACGTCCCACCTGGAGGAGGTGCGGCGCCACCTGGATGAAGCGCCCAACAATGCCGGGTGACCCCTCGCTGCAACGGTGGATAGACATGGAGGGTGTCATCGCCGCAGCGCCGATAGCAACAGCCCTCACAGTCGAGTCATCACAGTGTAGGATTGTGTTGGGTCTTGGCGTTAAGGGCGTCGATGGCGCATCCTGCATCAGCCATCGATCATGGTACATCTCCCGGACTCCAGTCAGAGGTGACGAGTCACAGGCATCATGTGCCAACAGCGGCCCTCTCCCAAAGACACGACGTCCAGACTGCCCCGCGGCGGAGCAAATGAAGCTGCCAACCGTGACTGCCATGGGCGACCCACCATCGTGCCGTCGTGAGCCTGAAACATGCCCCTGCCTTCCAATGTCCACAACACCATCCTGAGAAACATCATCCTCAACAACGCCATCTCCCCCAGCGTCAGGTCCAGCCTGACCACCATCCTGACCATGGCCATCGTCATGGGGGTCCTCGTGCTGGGCGGCCACAGCGGGTGAGCCGGGAGGCGTGCTGTAGTCTGCATAGGCCACCAGGCGGATGCGTACGAAGTAGTGTAGTCCCGGGAGGCATTCATCAGCACCTTGCACTAACACATTTGCTTCAGGGATGAAGATGAGTTTCTGCCCCTTGACGAACGATGGGTGCTTGCACCAGGCTGTGATGAAGTACTCGGTGTCATCATCATCCGGGATGTCGCGGAGGTCGATCTCCTGCACCCGTGCACATGAACTGCCCAACACGACCTGGGCAACCTCGACACTCCGGGCATGCAATGGGAGCCTCCTCAGAGCTAGGAGGACCTTGAACTTGAATGTACCATACCTCGCCCTCGCCCTCGCCGTTCGCACCCACGGTTTCCATTGCAGGGGGGTGAGCTGTCCCCTAGGCTGGAGTGCCAAAACACGGTCACGATCATGCTGATGATGGAACCAAACCACAAAATCTTCCGGCTCGTGCTTTTTGACCAAGGCTTCATTCCCAGTGATCCCCAGCTGCTCCAGCAGGAGGTCATTGATCATCGCGAGAGGTCACCCGGCGGTCGTTCCCACGGCGGTGACAAGCGGCGAACGTCCTAGTCGTTCAATCTGCGCTGGACCGCTGCGGGCGTGGCACGACAACCAGCGCCGGCGACACACGTCGAGGATCAGCCGCAACAGCGGCGGAGGAGACTTCGCCGTCCTCCTGCGGATCCCACTCGCCCCTGCTGGTCAGCCTCGGCAGCCCCTCCAAGGGCCCAAGCTCGCGGCTGCGGCGGCGGTGGTGGTGGTGGCGGCGTCGTGAAGGACCCAGCGCGGTGATGCGCCCGCCGGAGGATAGGGAGGCGCCCCCAATCACGGTGTCATCAGGCGTGCGCGGCGGCGGCAGCGCGCCGCGCTCGGCGTGGATCTTGATCCGCCCCCGGAACGTGTCGTCGGGCGTGGCGTCGCAGCCGCCCGGCGCACCATTCTAGGGCCAATGTCGCGTGGGGATCGACCCGGCTTGGCCCGCTGGTAGACGAGGAAGTGTGCAGTCGGCCGCACGATGTCCTTCACCATGGCATGAGAAACAACGACTTGGGAAGGTGCAATGTGCTTTGATGTGGCCCTCACGCAAGCAATTAAAACAGAGGCCCTGAAGCTCCTGGGGGATAGCCCGGCGAGGTCCCGGTGGCGAGCGCGAGCGACCGGCCTTCCTGCTGTGCACCTTGAAGAAGCCATCACCATCAGGATGTCCACGCTCCCTGGCCGGATGTGCCCGTGGCGACCCAGGACCACTCCCAGGGGACGCAGGACGGGGGGGCGCGCTCCACCACCGAGGCCGGCTGCTGCCTACCATGCGGCGGAGATGGCGGCGGCTGGTAAAGCTTGTCTGGCAGCCGCCACGAATCCGGAGAACTTCTTGTGGCGTCTCTTCTTCTTCTTCTTGTCCTCCCCAAAGTCAAGCGCCTTCCCTTTGCCCTTGACATCCACCGGCGCCGGGGTCGATTCGCCGGCGTCGCCAGCGTCGGAGTCAGAGAACTCCTCCCAATCGCTGAGCTGCAGACGAGCTTCATCTCGGACCTCCTCCGGTGGCGAAGCAGACGGGCGCGCCGCAGCTGCAGGCCCCTCATGGCCCGCCAGCGAGCACCGCCGCCAGCACCTCCTCTTCTGTCTTGCCGTCGTCCTGGAAGACCGCCGAGGCCAGCCCGCCCTCTGCCAAGCGGTCCGCGGCGGCACGGGGAGTCCTCCAGCTCCATCTCATCCGCCCAGCTCAGGCGGCGCGAAGGCCGTCCCCATCGCAGGGGGAGGTTGCTCCGACCTGGTCGAACCAAATCCAGAAGCAAACCGGGTCCTTGGGAGCAGCGGTGGCTAGGAGGGTGGAGGGGGTACCTGGATCTACGAGATAGCCGGAGGGATGTGATGTGGTGGTCGGAGGTGGAGGGATCTGGCCGGCGGCGGCGCAGCGGGCGCGGTCGCCAGTGAGTCGCCGAGTCGCCCCTTACCTTTTCCCCGTGCCTTTTACCAAGATTTACAGCCTAGTTCATACTTCATAGGTGTTTCTATGACTAGGTTAATTCCATGCTAAGGCTTTCGTGGTAGCTGACGAAACCGCGATTTAGCATAAGACTCTGCTAGCTGTGACGACGATGTGTTCTTTTTTATCATTCAAAGTTGAGAACGCCTTTTTGGTTCCTCAATTTGGGATTTTATCCACTGGTTCCATGACTACCTGTGTTGTGGGTGAAGTGAAGAACCTTCTACCGTTTAAGTTACTGAATGCAAATCTGTGTTTCGGTCCCACTTGACATTTCTTGTCAGCGTACCCCATCCGGGTGACCCGCAGGCTGCCCCGAAGCCCAGGAAGGAAAGACGGCCCTTGAAGCCCAACACCCGCCTCGCTGGCACAGAGTGGGCGTGCTCGGCGTGCCAAGCCATCAACGGCACCCCGCTTAAGTAGCCGAGTCAGAGTCGGAGTCTGTAAGCAAATTATCAAACACTCTAAACTCAAACTCAACTCAACCGGTCCTCTGCCGGGTTACTTCCTCTTCCTTCCTCCTCCCTCTCCCGTAGTTGGTAGATCTCGTCGGGCGCCACCGCATCGGCGGGCTCGACATTAGTATCGACTCCCCCGGTCCGGTTCTCCATTTGGATCCCTCCCTTCCCCATCCCCACTTCACTTTCGGGCGAGCCAAGGCGCGAGGGGTGCCATGGAGCCGAACATCAAGCCATGCTCGACAAAAAATTCGAGGAAGTCTTCCGCCGCCCGACACGATCGAGTCAAAGTGGGACGGCTTGCTCGCGGGCCGAGTCCTCGGCGCCGGTGCTTTCAAAAGACCACGACGGATCGTCGTCTCCCTCGCGCCACGAGGCCCCTTCCTCCGCCCTCAAGGATGTGTCGGACCGGACGCCGCCCTAGAGAGCGCAGGTTCCGGAGGCGCGGACCGCCGCATCACCGCGTTGGAGGGCGTCGCGGCCGCTACGCTGCGTTGCTTTAGCGGGTTTCCACGGTGGAGTTCTCGGTGCTTCCAGATGTCCTGCGCCGCGTCCGCTCCCCTGGAAGAGTACTCGACCGCCCATGCGATCTCCGCCTGGGCCAACCACCACTGGGCCCTCGGCGTCGGCCGACGCATGGGGGCACTCGAGAACATGGTCGACGACCTCGAATTGAGCCACCTCTCCGAGATCCGCGACGAGCGAGACGATCGCCTCGAAGCACTTGAGGGCGCGTTCAAGCTGTTCGACGAATGGCGCCCGCCCGGGTCGAGGCGACACTCTTCGACATCCATCGCGACGTCGGCCCCCTCCTCGGCGGGACCGGCGTGCGCCCATGTTCGGTGATGCGGCTCGTCCTCACGCGGGCCTCGTTCCTTCTCCGACTGCAGCTGCACGGAGCCGCCGCCCGGCTTCCACATCGGGGACTGGGCGCGCCCCCTACTCGGCCTCGACCGCCCAGCGCGCACATCGCCGCCGGATCGATTGCCGAACCGCCCAACGCACCGCTGCGTCTGAGGGTATGGGTCGGTAACGACCATAGCCCCTTCCGGTCCGGTATGATCCAATTCCTTCCCTCATCCACCTCGCTTGAATCCGATTCCTGTTCCTAGATATCACACCGATCCCACTCCACCCGCGCCATCAGTTTTCACCATCACCAATCCCAACCCACAAGCCTCACCTTACAACCCAATTCAAGCGATCACGCACCAGCCTCCAGTTATCACCACCAATTTCCCACAACAGCTTCCCTATCCTAGCTACCAAATTCCCCCGGACCCAAACTCCCCTCACCACAATACACATACACATAAACCAACACCTTGGCAGACTTCCTAAGCTTGATTTTCCCAAATTCGATGGCGAAGACGCCCAGTTCTGGATCACCTGTGCCAAAAATTACTTCGACATGTACACCGTTGGAGCCATTCATGTGGATTCGTGTCGCCACCATGCATTTCACTGGCCCTGCAAAACGTTGGCTCCAATCTGTTGAGTCTCGCCTAGCCTCCATCGATTGGTCCACTTTCTGCTCCATGATCCATGAACGTTTTAGCAGAGACCAGCATGAACTCCTGATTCGCAAAATGTTCCACATCCGAATGACATCCACGATTTCGAACTATGTTGACAATTCCGCGAGAACTTCGTCGACCCGGCTCAAAAGCCTACAACCCAAACCCAGATATCCTTTCCTTTATTCAGAGATTTGTGGATGGCCTTCGTGACGACATTCGAGCTATTTTGATGGTTGCTCGCCCCACAACACTCGATGCTGCCTATACGCTCGCTCTGTTGCAGGAAGAAGCAGGCGAGAGCTATCGGCGCAAGGAATTCAAGCGTTCCGACAGGTACTTCCCTCCTCGCTTGCCTCAAAGTCGGGGTTCGTCGTCCATGTCGCCCCGCCCGCACGCTAACCCGGGTGACAAGCCCGCATTGTTGATGACAAGTCTCCTCGCACGGCATGGCCGCTGTTGCTCGACAAGTTCTTTGCCTTGAAGGACTTCCGCCGCGCTCGCGGTCTCTGCATCTGTTGCGGCGAGAAGTGGGTTTCTGGTCATCGGTGCTCTCCTACCCCTCAGCTGCATGCTCTCGAGGAGGTATGGTCTATCTGTCAGGATGATTTTGATTTGCCAGCTGAGGAGCCCCATACCGAACAAGAAGAGGCTGGGCAGTTGTTTTCTGATATGTCAGTAGCAGTGTTGTCAAGTCCTTCAGCTCCGCAGACCATGATGTTGGATGGCATTCTTGCTGGCCGTGCAGATCTCTCTATTCTGATCGACTCTGGGAGCAGTCACTCATTTCTTAATGCGGCTATTGCTGATGAGCTGCCCAGTATGCGTCCCTTGCTTGCTCTAATGGGTGTCAAGGTTACGGATGGCCGTATTCTTACTTGTCAGTCTGAATTGCCCAATACTGAATGGTTAGTTCTCGGCCACAGCTTCCACTCTACATTCCGTATTATACCATTGGGTAACTACGATATTATCCTGGGCATGGATTGGTTGGAAGCATTCTCTCCTATGAAGGTTGATTGGAAGGCTAAGTGGATGGTGATCCCTTATGGTTCTGCCAGTTTGCTGCTCACCAGTAACTCATCCTCTGAAGATATTGCTTCACCATTTCACTTATGCAGCATTACTACTGATTCAGTCTCTTCTTCTAGCTCAGCTATTGCCCCTGAGGTTCAGTCTCTACTCTCTGAGTACAGCTCATTGTTTGAGGAGCCTTCCAGCTTACCTCCTCGGCGCAGTTGTGACCACTCTATTCCTTTGCTGCCTGGCGCCCAGCCGGTTTCTATCAGACAGTACCGTTACTCTCCCAAATTGAAAACTGAAATTGAAGAGCAAGTGGCTAAACTGCTCAAGAATGGCATGATCCAGCCAAGCACAAGCCCCTATTCTAGCCCGGTACTGCTAGTAAAGAAGAAGGATCACTCATGGAGGATGGTAGTTGACTATAAAATGCTCAATGCTTTGACAGCCAAGAGCAAGTTTCCCATTCCAGTTGTGGACGAGTTATTGGATGAGCTTTCCAATGCCAAATGGTTTTCCTGCTTGGATCTGCGTGCAGGCTTCAACCAAATTCGGTTGGCTCCAGGAGAAGAACATAAGACAACATTCCAAACACACTGGGGGCAATTTGAGTACAAGGTTATGTCATTTGGGCTTCTTGGCGCGCCCAATACCTTTCAAGGAGCCATGAATGCAACATTGAAGCCGCTACTCCGCATTTGTGTCATTGTCTTCTTCGATGATATCTTGGTCTACAGCCCTACATTCGAGCAACACATTGTCGATCTCCGTATGGTGTTCGAGCTGTTATCCAAAGATCAATGGCTCGTGAAGTTGAGCAAGTGTCGTTTTGCTCAGGAATCTATTTCTTACTTGGGCCATGTGGTTAGTGCCAAGGGTGTGGAAACTGATCCATCCAAGATTGAAGCCATTGCCCAGTGGCCCGAGCCAACCGATATCAAGCAGCTCGAAAGTTTCCTAGGCTTGGCCGATATTATAGGAAATTTGTCCGCAACTTCGCAGTCATTGCAAGACCACTTAATGACCTCCTCAAGAAGGGTGTGTTGTTTGTCTGGACGTCAACTCATGCAAATGGCATTCTTCGCATTACGATGCGCCCTCATCTCGCCCGTCCTGGCGTTGCCAAATTTCAACAAACCATTCCATCTGCGACCGGATGCCGCTGATTCTCGAGTCGGTCTTTGTGCTTCTCCAGAGGGACATCCCCGGCTTTTGTCGGTAAGGCCTTGGGCCCTCGCACTCGGGGTCTCTCAACATATGATAAGGAATACTTGGCAATCCTAGTTGCAGTGGAACAATGGAGAGCCTACCTGCAACACTCTGAGTTCATAATTCATACGGATCAGCGAAGCTTGACACACATTACTGATCAACGCTTACACACCCCGTGGCAGCTCAAAATGTTTACCAAGCTTGCTGGACTTCAATACAGAGTGGTCTACAAACCTGGGTCCTCAAACCAAGTAGCTGATACTCTTTCTCGTCATCCCTCTCCAATATCCCAGTTACAGGCTATCTCTTCTATCACTCCAGCTTGGTTGGCGCGAGTTCTGACAAGCTACCAGCGGATCCATTCTCTCTCGTTAGGCTTGCTGCGGGAGCTTGCTCTCGACCCCCAGTCCAACCCTTCCTACAGTTTGACTGACGGTATTATCAGACACAAGGGACGAATATGGCTGGGCTCTGATGATACAATGAAACAGAGGGTTCTTTCAGCTTTGCATTCCAAAGCCTTGGGAGGGCACAAATGGCTTTCCATCACCTATTGCCGCATCAAGCAGCTATTTTCTTGGAAGGGCATGAAGTCGATGTCAAGACATTCGTTCCCAACTGTACTATTTGCCATCAAGCTAAACCCGATCGGTCCAGTACCCCGGTCTGCTATCACCCCTTCCAGTTCCCACTGAATCATGGCAACAATTGAGCATGGACTTTATTGATGGCCTTCCAACATCTGGCTCAACAAATTGTATCTTGGTGGTCGTCGATCGTTTCAGCAAATATGCCCATTTTGTGCCATTGCGACACCCCTACTCTGCCAAGTCGGTGGCCCAAGCTTTTATGGATCATATCTTTCGCCATCATGGTTATCCACGTAAGATTGTCTCTCGACCGTGATCCCGTCTTCACTAGCTTGTTCTCGGGCAGAGTCTGTTTCGTCTCACTAAAGTTGAGTTGTGCTTGAGCGGTGCATACCATCCCGAGACGGACGGGCGGGACGGGCGGGTAAACCAATGTCTCGAGACATATCTGCGGTGTTTCATCCACTCTTGCCCCGCGAAATGGCTGAAATGGCTCACCCCCGGCCGAATCGGTATAACACCGTGCCTCACTCTTCTCTCGGGTTGTTCCCCTTTGAGGCACTCTATGGACATCCTCCCAGATACTTTGGCTTGTTTGAGGAGGCTGCTTCGCCAGTCTAAGATGTGGAAACTCTACTGTCTGAACGCAGAACCATGGCCATATCCATCCGCCAGCATCTTCTTCGTGCGCAGCAACGGATGAAGTCACAGGCAGACAAGAACCGTTCTGAAAGGGTGTTCCAAGTGGGCGACTTTGTGTATCTCGACACATGACCTTATGTCCAGTCATCTATTGCTCGAGGTCACATCGAAGCTCTGTTTCAAATACTTCGTCCATACAAGATCATCGAGAAGATCGGTTCAGTTGCATATAAACTGCAGTTGCCTCCGTCTTCCTCCATTCACCCGGTATTCCATGTTTCGTTGCTTAAGCCTGCTCCTCCTGCTACTGCTGTCGTCTCTCCTACTCTTCCAGATAATGTGGAGTTCCTGGTGCTTGAAGCTGTGTTACAACGCCGCATTCACAACCGAGGTACTGCATCAGTCTCCCAAGCTCTCATCAAATGGTCGGGAATGCCTGAAGAACTGGCCACCTGGGAAGATGTGGTGGCGCTCAAGCAACAGTTCCCGTCTGCTCCGGCATGGGGACATGCCTCTTCGCAAGGAGGGGGGGATGTCAGCATACCCCATCCGGGTGACCCGCAGGCTGCCCCGAAGCCCGAGGAAGGAAAGACGGCCCTTGAAGCCCAACACCCGCCTCGCTGGCCCAGTGGGCGTGCTCGGGCGCGTGCCAAGCCATCAACGGCACCCGCTTAAGTAGCCGAGTCAGAGTCGGAGTCTGTAAGCAAATTATCAAACACTCTAAACTCAAACTCAACTCAACCGGTCCTCTGCCGGGTTACTTCCTCTTCCTTCCTCCTCCCTCTCCCGTAGTTGGTAGATCTCGTCGGAGCGCCGCCGCATCGAGCGGGCTCTGACATTTCTGTAGAGACAGCGAATAATTGCCGATCCATCATGTGGGTGTTCTTGGTTTCAGATGTCCCAAACACATCAACGAAATAGGCACGACACAAATGTACAGTTTTTTTTTTTTTTTAAACAATGACACAACAGTTGTTCAACAGTCACCATTGCTGCACTGCATTGAACGGGACAGTGCCAGTGAGCAGTTCTTCGTCCTCTTGAATCATATAGACCCGATCAGACCTAAGATACATCCATCACGCATTTGCTGCGGTGCACAGTACAGTGATGGTAAACTACTAACCATAGCTATGAGCTGTTGCATTGTGTCCGCCTGCAGTCCGGTTCGCAGTTCACACAGGCGGCCTAGCCACTGGCCAGTGTGCCAGCTACTAGCCAGTGTGCCGAACGCACGCACGCACGCACTCACCGGCGCCGCCAGGCACCATCCATCCTTCGCCGTGCCACGGCCTCCACGCTGATTGCAAACGTCCAATTTGCTTCGTTTTCCTAGCGCTCGCAGCTGATCGACAGACACGCTCCGGTTTGGTGCCTGTCTCTGTACCCGCTTCTTGCCTTCACCTCCGCGGGAGCCCCAGGACGGGATGGCCGGGGAGCTGCTTTCGGGCGGTGTCAGCTCAGCAGTGCCCGGAAAAGGAACCTGCTGGCGCCATCGGCTGTCCGGCCGACGTGGAGACGGAGCGGACGACAACGATGGGAGTAACGAAGACGTAGCAGTAGCATTGGGCCGGGGAGCATGCTTCGGAAGCCAGATTGAGATTCCGAGATTCCTCGCTCTGGGGCTGGCTCCATGCAGCTTCTTCAGGGCCGGCCGAGTGGGTTGCCTTGTCCTTACTGTCCTCACTCAGCTCCTGGTTCGACTCTGATTGTCTCACCTACTTCTACTTTTCGACGTACAGGTAAACAATAAAATTGACCGCGTTTAGAGGGTAGAGACAATTGGCAAAACCTTGGTCTAACCCGATCCAGCCCACCGCGAAGAAACCATCCGTTGCTTGCTTTTCTGTGCACCTTACAGTGGGCATACCTTTGAGATTGATTTGAATAAAGGCACACCTTTGAAAAAGCCACGTATCGAGAGCAATCTGGAACCCTCTGTTTCTAATAGCAGGATAGCATGCACCGAAAGAACTCGGCCAAGATATAAAGATAATAACGCCCCTAAGCCAAAAAACCGTTTAGAAAAAGATGTGAAACCACCGACAGATTACTTGTATATTGTGAGGCCACTCCAATAAATCGTTTTTGTAGCAAATGATACATCCAGGAGTCCACTTCGTTGCAGAAACCACCCTACTGCAGATGCATGTGCTTAACCGATTCTACCTGTTTTTGCTATTGTGGAGCCGTTCAAGTTCCTTGTTAACCCAGTCAAGTTTGTTTCTGGTGCTCGATCATGCTAGTATTTATTTATGATACTGTTGATATAGTCTTTGTTAAAGTTATTTGTTTTATTCTCACATTCAATATGTCCATTATGTATATCCACGGCATTTTCTGGTTTAATTTGCTGTGCAGACCCTACCACATAATTCATTGAGAAAGGTACACTAATGTTATTTGACAAGCAGATAGAACAATGCAAGAATGTGGCATCTGAAATCAATGGGGTTATGTTTTTACATGTGGAGTATGGACAATTTAGAAGCAACTCTTTGAGTTTTTGGTTACTCATTTCTTAACTGTTAGTGCACCTAGAACGCCTACGAAATTCGTCAAGAACGTTGTCGGACAGCAGATTAGGGTTGGAAAAGGGTAAAAGAGAGTTGATAGATTGATTTGTGTCGATTCGATGTAGATGGATCAAATCGGCCATGACCTCTCATTATATAGAGGGGGGGGCCTATCCCCTTAGGAACCGCCTTTAGATATGTTTCAAAAACACCAACACCTTCCAAAACCGATCTACCATCGAATCGGTTCGGACAAGAACTGCACGCGGCGCGCCCACAAGCTGCGCCGGACGCCAAGCATCGGGCGCCGACTGCGTTCGACGGTGTGCCGGACTCGGGTCCGAAGAGCCCTGCAGCTAGGGCACCGCCGGACGCCGGGCGGTGGGGCATCGGACGCCCGAGGCCCAAAGATCCGCGCACGCCGGACACCGCCCGAAGAGCACCGCGCGCCCTGGGGCACCTCCGGACCGTCCGGCGCCCTCCCTTCGGACGCACCACGCGCAAGTCCCGGCGTCCCAGCGCTTACTACGCCCGCGTCTTGCTGTTTTCTCGGTCGATTTTCTTGATCTTTAGCCTCGCCGTTGCACTCCAATCATGTTCACGACCTCCCCGCCACGCCTAATGTTACCAAAAATCATGCATGGGCATTTTTAGGTGTCAACAACTAGGTTTTCTCATGACAACACCCCTATAATCTTTAATTCGCAACAACAATTTAAGCCATGTTCGCTTGAACTTATCGGGCATGGTATGATGCTTTTTACTCACAAGTAAACAACATCACCAGATTTATCAGCCGTAGATTTTGAAACTTGGGGTTTCTAACGGGGTTTGAACACCTCCGCCCGTGCGTTGTTCTCAGGGAATGAGGCTATTTAGACGGCTAAGTGTGAAAACGCTCATTAAATGGGAATAAATTCCATTCACCACCCAACAAAATGGAGGGTTGTGCCCTCTATTTATAGTTTATAAACATGCAGGGGATACAAAGTTACGATTCTATCCCTCAAGATGCTTGGCATATTCTGATTTCTCCCTTCCTTGACAGGGGGCCTTCGCGACCTTTCGCGTCTTGGACCGCCTTGGCTTGATGGGCCGGCGCTCTGCCCATCACAAAGCTCGACTTCGCCCGCTCGGCTCCCTTGGGTGATACCTCCGCTGGGTCGACCTGCGCTGTACTCTTATGCTTGGTCCTAGGATCTCGCCGGTCTCCGCGCGTGAGTCGGAGCCCAGCTTCACGTCGCCGGCGGAGACCTCCGCGTTCAACCGCGTCGCGGTGATGGAAGGTGGTGTCCTGGCGGAGATGCGGCCTCCGCCAGTCCTGTGCTCTCCCAATCTGTTGACCGCAAACTCCTGCGAAACAAGCATACAATTGGACGAAGGGATTATCAGTTAGCCGTGTGGGGTAACCTTCGCCTGCCTGCCTGGTCCATCATCTCCGTGCTGGGGACCGAGTCCCAACAGTAGAAACTATCAGTCCAACAACTCATTAATGTTATTGTCATAGTCCACCACTGGGTTGATAGTGAAATGTTTAATTTTGAGACTTCTCTCTTAGCATTTTTTATGAGAATTAATGTAAATTCTCTAAAATGAGTCGTGTCGTTAGTACTCCATCAAGTCACATAATCACTATCATTTATATGCGGTCACCAATACATTGGTTTGACCATCAAGACATACATCTTTTTAAAAGTCATGTGAATATTCGAAGGGAGAATGATCCTAAAAGTTTTAAACTTTTGCATATAACTTGAAATGCCAGTAGTTTATGACCGATGGGAATAACCGTAAAACAGGGAGGAGTGATCGCTAAGGGCACCACAATTGTATAAGTCGGTTAGTAGCTTTAAGCCAGCCTTCTCCAATAATGCTAGCTCTTAGCAATGGCTCGTGGCATAATTAGGTCCACGTGACACTCTCATGTTTGCAATGTGTGTAAAATCTGGCTTTTCTCTTTCTTCGGTTAAAATATGAATACAATGCAAAGAGTTAGCTTATGAGCTAGCTATTACGGGTGCCCTAACAATGGAGAGGGCATTATATTAGTGGTTAATGGATCTATCCCCTATTATATATAATGAGAAAAAAGAAAAGGAAAAAAAAATACCTGGGTGTGCCAATATTAACTGCGCACAAAGTTACATCCCTAGATAATCCTCGGTTCAAAAATAAAGAGAACAATATGATTCAATCATGATGCACTAGTTCCTCAAAAAAAAAAAAAGAAAAGAAAATAGAAAGAAGTTGCCGTCACACTTGGTCTGAACTAAAGCTTAGCAGGTCGGTCTGGCTCGCCTTTCCCCGCGTTCGCCGCTGAGGTGTTTGTCTCCTGCTGGCTCGGCGTGTCTATATATATGTAGCTCCATTCTCGCATCAAATGCAGGAGCATGTGAAGGTCGCAGTCGTTCGATCCCAGGGCCTTGCTCTGATTGAGCACTCACTCACCCACCACAGGAACCAGAGAGTTCGTCTCTGGCTCTCTCTGCAGCTTGCCGTGATGGTGACCACAACGGCGGCAACAATGGATAGGAATGCAGATGGAGAGCATGGTAGGAGGAAGAAGGGAGGCTTCAGGACCATGCCGCTGATACTAGGTGAGGAAATCGAGTACCAAGTTTTTTTTTAAAAAAAAAAAAAAAAAAATGGAAGAGAGCTTCTCGCCTCTGCGTGTCCGCACACAGGGAGTATGCCTGCATCGGACTCTCGGCTTATGTTTATTTACACCAATCTGTGGCGTATGCGCAAAAATTAACAGGACAAACACCAATCAGTCCAAAGATGTAGAGTCCACATCTAGCGAAGATTTCGAACTCCACGCCTCTACTTAACCGGGTTCACAATTTAATATGATCCCGTGCAAGAAAACTTAGGCCTTTCCTCTTCATGGAAATCTACAGCCGCGGTGTTACCGCTGCCAATATGTTTGTCTTCTTGTTTTACTTTTGTTTATCAATTGTTCCATTCATTATTCTTTTATTACGTCCTCGTCTAATTCTGACGTATGGTAAATTTTGCAGTAAGAAATTAGTTGGTGAATTAACCAAGATAAAGCAATGTTGACGATGCAACGAATAGTTGGATTCCAAGTGCAGTTCTTGGCTTGGTGAGATATGTTCTGACGATAGTCTCATGGCTTGTCCATTGCATTGTTGCAGCAAGCGAAGTGTGCGACAGGTTTGCTCTGGCGGGCTTCAACGCCAACCTGATCACGTACCTGACGGGGCAGCTGCACCTCCCGCTGGTGGAGGCCACCAACACGCTGACAAACTTCAGCGGCACGGCCTCCTTCACGCCCATCCTAGGCGCGTTCGCCGCGGACTCCTTCGCCGGCCGCTTCTGGACCATCATCGCCGGCGCCGTGTTCTACCAGATCGGCATGATCGGCGTCGTCGTCTCCGCTCTCCTCCCTTCGTTCCGCCCGCCGCCGTGCAACCCACCGTCCATCCCATGCCAACGCGCCTCCGGGTCGCAACTCGCCCTGCTGTACATCTCGCTGCTCTTCACGTGTCTAGGGTCCGGCGGGATCCGGCCCTGCGTCGTGGCGTTCGGCGCCGACCAGTTCGAGCAGCAGCAGGACAGCAGCAGCAGCAGCGCCGAGGCGGAGGCGGAGCGAAAGCGGCGCTACTTCAACCTCTACTTCTTCACCATGGGGCTCGCCGTGCTGCTGGCGCTCACGGTGGTGGTTTACATCCAGGACAACGTCGGGTGGGGGTGGGGGTTCGGCATCCCGGCCATCGGCATGTTCATCTCCATCATCGTGTTCCTCGTCGGGTACCCCATGTACGTGCTGCTCAAGCCCGGTGGCAGCCCGTTCACGCGGCTCGCGCAGGTCGTTGCCGCCGCGTTCAAGAAGCGCGGCGCCGCCGTGCCGGAGGACCCCGGCATGCTGTACCAGGACAAGGAGCTCGACGCGCTCATCTCCACCAATGGCAGGCTCCTGCACACCAACCAGCTAACGTGAGCCTCCATTTCTTTTTCATTCTCTTGTAAAAACGGAGAAAGTAAAATTCGACTCTCTTGTAGTTGTAGTAAAAAAACATCCTTGAGTTCCTCGACGAGTCTTGCCAGTAAAAGACCCGTGTAACCTAACCGTAAGATAGCGTGCACGTGACGTGTCTTACAATGGCGCTTGCGTGCCTGAACAGTGATAGACCTGTGGGCAACTTTGTTTGGTGGTTGCACTATCAGTGCACAGAAAGGGGAAATGCAAACACCACTATCTTAAAGCAAGATCGTGAACTGCTTTAAAATAAATTACCTCTTTTTCGCATTCCTTTGTACGCTAGTAGATTCCTAGCTACGTTCACTGCTCAGTGTTTCTCTGTTGATCAACTGTTTCTCTGTTAATCATTGAAGGTTCTTCGACCGGGCAGCAATAGTGACGCCGGGCGACATTACCCTGTCCGGGCAACCAGACCCGTGGCGCCTGTCGACGGTGCACCGCGTGGAGGAGCTCAAGTCCATGGTTCGCTTGCTGCCCATCTGGTCAGCGGGTATCTTGCTCACCACCGCCGGCTCGCACAACTACACCTTCACCATCATGCAGGCGCACACCATGGAACGACACATGGGCCCCAAGTTCCAGATCCCGCCGGCGACGCTGGCCATCTTCTCGACGGCCGCCATGCTCCTCACCATTGCCTTCTACGACCGCGTCTTCGTGCCCCTGGCGCGCCGCGTCACGGGCCTCCGCTCCGGGATCACCTACTTCCAGCGCATGGGCATCGGGCTGGCCATCTCCGTGCTCAGCGTCGCGTCGGCCGCGCTCGTGGAGACCAAGCGCCGCAACACCGCCGCGCGGCACGGGCTGCTGGACAGCCCAGGCACCGTCGTCCCGATCAGCGTGTTCTGGCTCGTGCCCCAGTTCGCCATCCACGGCATCGGCGACGGCTTCTCGTCGGTGGCGCTCATGGAGTTCCTGTACGACCAGGCGCCCGAGAGCATGCGCAGCAGCGCCGTCGCGCTCTTCTGGCTCGCCAGCTCCATCGGGAATTACATGGGCACGGTGCTCGTCACGGTGGTGCAGCGAGCCACGCAAGGACGCGGCGAGTGGCTCCAGGACAACATCAACCGGGGCAGGCTCGACAACTACTATTGGCTCGTCACCATCATCATGGTGCTCAACTTCGGCTATGTCCTCATCTGCTTCTACTTCTACACCATGAAGCCGCTGGAGGTGGCGGAGGACAATGGCGGCGGTGACCATGACAAGGAGTGTGAGCTCTCGACTGTCCAGAGAAATGGCAGTGGAGGAGGCACCGGTGGGATGGTGTAAGGTTGATGTATTAATTTCAGGCCGTTGAGGGTAATTAACTAAAAGACTAGAAAGAATGGTCTTGTTAGAAACTAGATATATAATCAGCTGCACATGCACAAAGATTACAATTTGCTATAGGGATTTCGGGCTGTTCGGCTAATGTCTCTGGGGTTGATCCGACTGATACTTTTTTTTTGTTATAAGACAAAAACGTTGTACCGATAAGCCGGACTGATAAGTTCAAGCGTACATAGCGGCTTGCATACTGTCACACAGGTAGATACAAACGTAACGATCATGATCAAGCAAGCTAATTAAAAGCACCATCTCATGCATGATACATAGTTTAGTATCACAGTTTCACCTTTTTGAGTGGAGTGCGCTGATCCTTTCACAGGCCCAGCACAAAATCTACACGTTACAGCCAGCTCAACCAATGGGCCGCCTAGAATAAATAAATAAAAAACGATGAAAGAGCGTTGTTCCATAATCCATAGTACGAATTCTACATTTTAGTACTAGTACTAGTAGGGATAAACCGACAAATAACATGGAACAACCACGATAATGTGAACTTGCATACCCGACAACCCAACTTGTCTGGTGTGTATGTATTAAGCATGATTGACGTAATTGCTTACGCAAGATTGAATTGTTAGATCTAAATAAATCCTGATAAAAACTAAAATGAATGGATATTACTAAGTGTTGATGAGTATACGCCCTACGTACGGATTGACGTAATTGCATACGCATGATTCAATTGTTAGATCTATCGCGTGATATAAATTCTGATAAACACAAAATGAATGGATATTACTACTTGTTGATGAGTATAGACCCTACACACAATGGTGTGCCCTCGATGACAAGCGCGATCTGCAGGACCTGTTAATTGCTGAAGGTTTTGAAATCTAAAGAACACTAGTAGAAGGCGCGCCTTTGCGCGCCCATTTAAAGGTCTGGAAAAGGATGTTACGCAATGATAAGAACTATATACAAATGTCTTTAGCTATGTACAGGAAAAAAATGTTTGTAAGAGTAACTCTCAAAGGTTATCTGGAGTTTAGGTTCAACACATGTTTATCACTCATGTGTGATATAGTTACATATATATTCAATTCAATTACAATTAGCATGGACATTGAAGAAAGATGGTTAACTTCTAAACATGTACACGCCACAACCAGTACTGGAATGCCACACAAGCAAAAACAATAGCAGTAAGCATATAACACAGAAAACATGCTCGCTGTTTAGCCACAGAAATTTCACCGTCACTGCTAATCAATAGATGAAAACAGTAGCGTAATGTAGCAGCAAAGAAGATAATTGTGCAACCACAGCTGGACACTAACTTTCTCCAGCTTCGTATTTAGCTCTTGCACCTTGTATAATATCCTTCTTGGCCTTCTCGATCTGGAATAAGGTAGATCAGAAACCATAGCATCCTCACACTAACAGTTCATGGAATTTTGCCAGCCCACTGTCCGCTTCACGAGCTCAATAGACCGTGTATTGGCCTTGCCTTGCCTGCCTGCTCCTCTACAGCTAAAGACCCCTTGGCCTGTATAGGCAACAGTTAATGAATATTGGTACTTCAATAAAGAATAAAACATGCTATATTTGTCAAATCAAACAGCTGTTTCTTAGTACCCTTAAAGTCCATTCAATTGGTTGTATACGATTTTTCATTAGCCATTTGAAATAGTTACTTCTTAATACCTAAATACACAACTCAACATACCCGGTGTACATTTTCTTACAAATGTGCCAGTAGCTTTTTTAGTTCATTGTTGCAGAAATCAAATAGTAAACAACACTAAATCAAAAATGGACTTGGGCGATAGATTGTGTGATTATCTAGAATCAAAGAACCGGGCTTCAAGGCATAGATGAATACGCTAAAGATAAATGGTTATTTTGGATTTGGCAGGGCACTAAAAAGAAAGTTTTTGCTGAACCCAACACCAAGTTATCATTACGTTCTCAGCAGAAGCAACTTGATAAGTTGCCTCAAATTTCCTTCCACGTTTCTTCCCCTTCTGCAATGGCAGAGAACAGGGCAGCTAATTTAGTCCATGGTGCCAAGCCCAGAGCTAATAAGAACTGGAGTACTGCAAAGCGCATAAACGCTGCGTAGGCCATAACCAACCAATCAGGCACCCCTCAAAATTGTCTCAATTCTCGGGTAGACAAATGCTACAACTAAGACAACTGTGATCCATGTTTTAGTCAAGGTAACCCATATATCTGAAGTACCAAAACTGCTAAAATAATAAGCTGTAACAGATAACGTAAAAACCATCCAAACTTTTACCAAGTTCGGTTACAAAAATAACACGAGCTGTTACCTATGCTGGAAACCGAGTTCATTTAAAAATCATAAGCATGTGAAGGTTGTCTTCTAAAAAATTTAATGTAAATAGGTCACTGTCCCGCCAACGCCGCGTGATGGTGGCCTGGCTGGCACACCGTGACGGGAGGGGTGACAGGAGGACGGGGCGGCGGCAGCTGCCATGCGTACCCTCGCTTAGCCTTCGCCGCATTAGGATGTAGTAGGAAAACGATGGGGAAACAAAGGTTCAGGTGACAAACATGAATATACCTAATAGAGGGGAGTACAATACAACTTCATATGAATATAGGTTACATTGCAGCACAAGAAGCTAAAACACATGTATTTTTTCAAAACTTCTAGAGGCACCTGAAATTTTTAGTTTAATCATTGATATGTATCATTCACAATGGCAGGCCTCCCTTTCGTCCATATAAGTGAAAAGGTCACAAACCTTATTTTTCACAACTGTATTGCTGTAACATTTCACATGGCATGGTCTTTCGCATTGCAAATAGTAACAAGGCATAATTCACAAGCCAGCAATCTATCAAAGGCAATACGATGGGCATAAGCATTAAGCACAACAGACCTGGTTACAGAAGATAATGGTGTCTAGATCGATATTTCCAATGGTTGTGTGGCCATACCTGACATTAAGCAGAACATGTAAATTTTCATATAAAGGAGCTCACCAGATCCTATCAATCTATTGGAAAAATGCTTATTAGTAGTATCTTACCCACGGAAATAGCAACTCCCTTTTTCGACCACTCTTTCTTGTAAAGTCAGTTTCTCTGGGAAAGAATAGGTCCACTGGTAGAAGGTTCTCTGCCACAACCTGAAATAAAAAGGAACCAATTGGCACAACAGGAGGCTCTAAATTATTTGCGAATATAAAGCTCAATGATCACTCCATCACTACCTAAAGTTAATACAATACAATAGCCTTGAAATAAAAATCTTTTTTTGACCAAGGAAACAAAAAGGGGCTACTGACGACTGAGACCAAGTCAGTTCCTCTGAGAGGGCAGTGTGAATCTATATGATGGATTCGATGTTGCATAGCCTATGTAAGAATGCAGTAACGGTTGGAGCATTGCAAAGATGTGGTGGGATGCCTGCTATGTCAAAGCACACAACTGGCGCGCCCGTGAAGGCAGAAAAATGCCACATGCTTTCCAGCTGTTCTGTTAAGTTACTGTTTATATGACTCTAACTCCACGTAGAATACAGTAAGTAGGGGAATATAATTGCTCACCTCAAGTGCTTGTTGGGCACTCTTCAAATCGATATCTAGCAATCAGTATGTCCACAAATCAAGTTTGATTAACCAAGCCTATCCAGCGTAGGCTCTGCACTGTAAGCAAAATACAATTAGTTACCATAATTCATATCCTATATTTTGAGTGTTGTAGCTAGAATATAGCTCCATAAATGGGTGTAGGAATAAAATACAACAGTTGAACTATTAGATTGCTGCAAACATGGTGTCATTTTTTCTCTAGCAAAGAACCCCACCCCAAGGATTTTAATTTGAGTCATGGATTCAATCACCCATGGATTCAATAAATAGGGGAGTACATGAGTAATCCAAGCACTGACTGACGCGCTCAATGCCCACGCCAAATTCAAAGCCAATACCAACTAACTGTGATTTATTGAATATAGCAAACTTGGGCGACAAAAATCATAGCAATTAGAAGAGAGAGCATTACCTGAATGCATATGAATAAAAGAAATATCGACCACATGGATATAGCAGTATGTGCCTGGTCCTAAGAAGCATGGATGGATATAGTAGCACACATGTGGTCCCAAAAGGCGTGTGGATATAGCAACACAATACTTGGTCCCTAAAAGCATAGGACAAAAGTGAGACATCTTGCTCTACTAACCCTCCATAGTATAGAGTCATGCAAACTTGAGTAGCAGCCAGACCACCTGCTTAAAATTTTTTTGGCTAAACAAATTTGAAAGTCCATTTAGATGCTGAATAAATTTTAACCGACACAAAAGGATTCAAGCTTTCTACTTGACAGAATAAGGCACTGGATAAAGCAACAAAACATAGTTGAGCATACATGGTTCGGCTATGCCAGGAGCAAAGACGGAAGTTGACATCAATTCCATTCGCAGGCAGAACCATTCAATAGCAGCAAGGCAGGAAAATAAAGGCCGAGCAAAACAGCAAAGAAGGCAAAGACTCCTTCTCATAAACTGTTTCTTTTGACCAAAGCCTGTTCTTGTAGCAACACACCACCAATTGATTCACTAAACAAATGGATAACTGGTGACAGTTCCTGATGAAGCAATATAACACCTCTACGAATTTGAAAGTCCATTTAGATGCTGAATAAATTTTAACCGACACAAAAGGATTCAAGCTTTCTACTTAACAGAATAAGGCACTGGATAAAGCAACAAAACATAGTTGAGCATACATGGTTCGGCTATGCCAGGAGCAAAGACAGAAGTTGACATCAATTCCATTCGCAGGCAGAACCATTCAATAGCAGCAAGGCAGGAAAATAAAGGCCGAGCAAAACAGCAAAGAAGGCAAAGACTCCTTCTCATAAACTGTTTCTTTTGACCAAAGCCTGTTCTTGTAGCAGCACACCACCAATTGATTCACTAAACAAATGGATAACTGGTGACAGTTCCCTGATAAAGCAATATAACACCTCTACGAAGGTAACAATAGTTGGAGCATTAGTAAAATGCCACTCTGATTTACCAGAAAACATATCCTTCTAAATAGGTAACTCCTTTTGACTATGATAGTTTAATAAAGAATAAGAGGATTGAGCTAAAAGTATCTCATTCGATAAACATTACCAAACAACCATTTGATAGTGCAATACACGATGTGCCTATGTCCACTGACTATTAAACTTTCTATGAGGATCATTGGCCGAAAGTAAACTGTAGCTATACTACCCATCTTGCAAAAGGAGATGGAGTTCTCGAAATTTTTAGGCTGTCCTATACCAATTAGGACTTGTCATATGACTTTGCTCATGACAACAACAATTAATTCCAAGGAGCTGAATTGACGTTGATGCAAATCCACCAAGTCAGGATAGTCTGTTTCATGAATAGAATGGCTATAAATAATTATATATAGTAATTTAAGGTGGAAGAAAGATTAGACTTGGTGTTAGTATTCCGTGGGTGGAGTGAATTGTTGGTTCCTGTTGTCGAACCCTTAAGTTGTTTTGATGATTGTATTGGAATCCATCGACGTAAACTGGCTAGTTCAGTCTCTAGCTTCTAGCTGTGACAGAAGATCGTACAATTAGTAAGTGTTCCGAAACTGAAACAATATGTAGTTAGTAGGGATATTAGGTCTAATAATTGCTAGGTTAGTTAATTTATATATGAAACATACAGGGCACTGGGGCTGGAGACGGATGACACCTAACTGTCAAATTGGAACAGTTAATAAGATAAACAAAGAACAGGAACAAAACAAACACAGACAATGCGTCGATTACTCACAGCAGGCGGGGGGTGGGGGGGTTGTACCTCGTGGGTGATGGAGCTTGCAATATCCGAACACGAAGCCACTGCCGTGCCGCCACCGTAAAGGGACCTAGGGTTTCCTGTAGCAAAAATTAAGACGTACCTTATAGAAGAGGGAGGAGGAGACGCCTGGAAGCAGCCACGCCGGTGAGGTGGACGAGGGAGAGAAGGGCGGGCGCAGCCGCGCCACCCCGCTCGCGTACGCCATCTGCCATGGCCATGGCCGCAGCGGCAGAGAGCGCGAGGGAGAGGAAGAGGGCACGCCGGGGGAGGGAGAGGGGGAGGAGGAGGGATGCGCGAGGGGAGGAGAAGGGAGGAAGCCGCATCTGCCAGCGCCGCCGTCGCCTGCCCGCGTCGGGATGGAGAGGGCGGAGGAAAGGAGCGTCGGGGAGGAGGAGATGAGGCCGTTTTTTTTTTTTTTTTTTTTTTTTTTGCTGAAATGATGAGCCACGGTATATATTCGGTGGGGGAGAGGAGGGGATTTTGGCAAAAGTCAGAGGCGGGCGTGTAAACGCAAAATTACCACCATTTTGGAATTTCGTCTTCTTCGGACGTAGGATTTTCGTAATACGAGGGTGTGGACGTAAAATAATCGGCCGTTTTTACTGTTTACAGAGGACCTTGCTGAACCACAACGTTATTTCGGGTAAACGGAAGGGCCTCCTCGAAAAAAATACACGGCCAATCAGAAGGTGGCCACGAGGCGATCCTACAGTGGGCACAGCTATTGGGAGCCAATCACGAATTTTGGGCGACGTGGATAGACTCCTGGGGAAGTAGAATTTGGTCTCTACAGGTTTTCAACTAGTCATTGGTGAAGACAATCAATGGAAAGTACGAGTTTTTTTTAATAGAAAGCACGAGGGGTTTAAAAAGTAGGCTAATACTACATTAGGACATATCATCCGTGCCTGTCCATATACACGCTTCAGAAATACTCCCTTCATATATGATAAGTCATTTTATGAATTTTGGAGAGTCAAAACTTCTCAAGTTTAACCAAATTATATGACATGATAATAACATTTATGGTATCATTAGATTTTTTTTCATTAATTATTATTTTATAATATATCTAACTGATATCATAAAAATTTATGATTTTCTCTATAATTTTGGTCAAACTTGTGATGCTTTGATTTTTCAAGATTTTTGAAATGACTTATAATTTGAAATGGAAGAAGTCCCAACCGACGAGGACGTATAATACCATTGATTCTCTAGAGCACATGTAGGGTCGTCATGGGTGAATCTTGCATTTTTTGGTTACCAATTATTTGGTTCAAAGATTGATATAGACCCTGTTTGGATGCTGGTGTGCTGGTGCTAGTTTGAGCTTGTGTTTGTCCAACTAGCCCCAAGTGCATCCAAACAGGGAGGGCTAGATTGGGCTAGAACCAACTAGCCCACCCAAAAATACTAACCCACCAAACATGTGATTTTTAGGGCTAGTTCGGGTGGGGCCTGTGTTTCTCTCTCCCTTTCCGCCGCACGAGATCTCGATGCCCCCTTTCCTCTTCGCGTTGCAACCAAATGATTAAATCGCCCGTGTTTGGTTTGCTCGCACGCACGGCCCAGCTCCAAATCCCGTCTGCCGCCGCCTAGCCCCATCCTCTACCGCCCGGCCCCTTCCTCCGCCGCCAAGCCACCAAGCCCCGCTGCCGCCCCGCCGACGTCCGCATGGAGGCGCTCATCCCAGCCCGCCCTAGCTCCGGCCCACCATCGTTCCTACGCCGACACGCCATGGACGGCCACGACCTCGACGCTCCCTTCTACCTCAACTCGCAAGCTGCGTCGCATGAGTCACACAGACACTTACCACAATAAATCCTGGATTGCATGAACCAAATGATTGGAAAAGTGCACTTTTTGTCAAACTAGCCCATGGTGCCAAACAAGAAAAGAGCTACACTTAGTTTGGGCTAGCCCCACCACTTGGTCCACTTACTCGCGGTCGTGCCTGTCAACTCAATCATCAAGTAATTAAGTTCATTCTTAAGCTCTTGTCCATTATATTTAGACAATGGAAACACATGCACTTTTGTTTTTCTTAGGAATGATGGAGAGGATAAGAAGGGGAGGGACTTCGCTTGGGCTGGTTTCGGACAACAGGACAACACCAGCTTGTAACAGCGGCCACGATGTCATCCGAACTCCGTTTGGAGCGTTCAAATACTTCTTGGAAAGCTTATCAAGTCCACTTTCAAATGGATCTGGCCACTTGATGGTATTGTGTCGGAGATGGGTGCAGTACCCGTTTTCTCACTGAAGGCCTTTCTGTCCACGGTGTTGCGCCACCCTGTATTGGCCCAATGGCCCGTGTATCTAGTTGAGCCCAATATGGGAGTAGGGTTGGAGGATGCCCTCCCAGGTACTTATACCCCCCAGGAGCCGCCATGGAGGGGTTGGGTTTTGTTTAGTTGTAAGATTGCTGCTGCATCTTCCTTGCAAATCGCATGTGATTGCTAGACCATCCGGTTGCTTGATTCAAGACCCCAACTTGTGAATCAGATTCTGTTCTTAATCCAAATCCATGAGTTTTTTTCTACTTATTCATCTTGTTCTTGCTAGTTCTTGATTTCTTGTAGAACAGGAGCCCTAGTGGCTGGTCGTCGCGCACCACAAGTTCACAGCAATCGTTGGAGGAGGTGTATCGGTTGCTATGGGGTAGCATCCACGGGTTGCTGAAGTCTGGCCATGAACGTCTCCCCTTCCCTCTAAACCGAGTTATCCAGTTTATCCTCACCAAAAGATTGGGATTCCCCACTTGGGCCCTCATTAGTTGGTGTGCCAAACACAATTGTTTCTGATAGAGATGCTAACTTTCTTAGCCACTTTTGGAGAACTTTATGGACTAAGTTGGGGACTAAGCTCTTATTTTCTACCACATGTCACCTCCAAATCGATGGTTAAACTGAAGTTGTGAATCGAACTTTGTCAACTATGCTAAGGGTTATTTTAAAGAAGAAAACTAAAATATGGGAAGATTGTTTGCCTCATGTTGAGTTTGCTTATAATCGTTCACTGCATTCTACAACTAAGATGTGCCCTTTTAAGATTGTTTATGGTCTATTACCTCATACTCCAATTGATTTAATGCCTTTGCCGACTTCTAAAAAATGGAATTTTGATGCTACAAAGCGTGCTGAATTGATGTTAAAATTGCATGCAACGACTAAATAAAACATGGAGCGCATGAATGCTAAGTATAAGTTGGCTGGTGATAAAGGTAGGAGGCAATTGACTTTTGAACCTGGAGATTTAGTTTGGTTGCATTTGAGAAAGGATAGATTTCCTAAATTGAGAAAATCTAAATTGATGCCTAGAGCTGATGTGCCTTTAAAAGTGCTGCAGCGGGTTAATGAGAATGCATATAAGCTTGATCTTCCTGCAGATTTTGTGGTTAGTCCCACATTTAACAGAGAAGAAGAGGAGATTGAGTTGAGGACGACTCAAATGCAAGAAGGGGAGGATGATGAGGACATCAACACTAACGATACATCCACACCACTAACCACACCAGCAGATGCGACATCCCCACCACTTGGTCCTCTTACTCACGGTCGTGCCTGTCAACTCAATCATCAAGTAAGTTCATTCTTAAGATCTTGTCCATTATATTTAGACAATGGAAACACATGCACTCTTGTTTTGCTTAGGAATGATGGAGAGGATAAGAAGGGGAGGGAGTTCGCTTGGGCTGGTTTCGGACAGTAGGACATCACTAGCTTGTAACAGCGGCCACGATGTCATCCAGACTCTGTTTGGAGCGTTCAAATACTTCTTGGAAAGCTTATCAAGTCCTCTTTCAAACGGATCTGACCTCTTGATGATATCATGTCGGAGAGGGGCGCAGTCCCCGTTTTCTCACTGAAGGCCTTTCTGTCCACGGTGCGGTGCCACCTAGTATTGGCCAAATGGGCCGTGATCCAGTTGAGCCCAATATGGGCACGCCCTAGGGTTTGAGGATGCCCTTCCAGGTACTTATACCCCCAGCAGCCGCCATGGAGGGGTTGGGTTTTGTTTAGTTGTAAGATTGTTGCTTTGCATCTTCCTTGCAAATCGCATGTGTTGGCTAGACCATCCGGTTGCTTGATTCAAGACCCCAACTTGTGAATCGATTCTATTCTTAATCCAAATCCATGAGTTTTTCTACTTGTTCATCTTGTTCTTGCTAGTTTTTTATTTCTTATAGAACAGAGCCCCACAGTGGATCGTTGGTGGTCGCGCAACATCCACGGGTTCTTTGCAAGTTTCCCCTAAATCGAAGTTATCCGATCGTTGGAGGAGGTGTATCGGTAAATAAGGTGGGCCATCCACGGCCTTCTTTGAAGTCGGGCCATGAACGTCTCCCCTTCCCCTAAATCGAACGTTATCCCTACCCCTATGAGCCCTCACCGAAAAGAAATCTTGATTCCCCACTTGGGTTAGGTTTCATATCCTTAAATCACGAAAATGGGAATGGGCCAACCTGGCATGGCCTTGGACCCCCTAACCAATGGCACCATTGTGGCTTCAAGGCCAATTTTAGGGACCATGGGTCAGCCAATTTCTCCTAGATAGAGGCTAATTGTCTCCATGGTCTATTGGGTACCATTGGATAGCATGGGCTGACCTAAATATCAATTTTTCTACATTCATAGACCATGAATACTGTCAACACTTATTTGAAAACATAAGATACATGATTAAGAAAATCACAATAACATATTAAGATTATTAAAAATGCATCAAATTAAATAAGTTTGCAAGCGAAGCATGATTTTAATTTTATCAATTTTACTTTCAAAATATGATATTTCTCATTGGGTTGATATAGGCTCTGACCCTATTGACCCATTTTAAAATTTAGGGCTGGCCCCTATGACTCATTAGCCTTATTTTTTGTGGGTAGGATCAACTATCCAATGGGCCCCATCCCCGTTGTTATCCACCTCCATTCCTAAGCTCTGAGCTAGTCAGGTATAGTTAGGGAGGCTTGACACTAACTTACTAGCGGATTCGTTATAGTCAGGGTGGATCAGCCTTGGCCGTGATGACAACAATATGAACAGGAGAACACTAGGGTCGGGCACGAGGATAGCAAACCAGGGGGTGTCTTGCAACGACTTTATAAATGGTGGCAATATTGTCATGTACTCCCTTCGTTCCAGAAAACATGCAACTATGGATTCGGTGCCGGTAAAAATAATGCATGTTTGACCAAACTTTTTATCGAATACTATTCACATTTATGACTTTAAATTAATTTATTAAAAAAATACATTTCATAATGAATCTAACGATATTTATTTGATACATAAACATTGATAGTTTTTTTTTATCTATAATTAATCAAACTTGAGACACTAAACCGTGACACGGTGCTAGAATTATATGTTTTTTGAAATGCAGGGAGTACTTGCAACCACTTTACAAATGGTGGAAATAACACCTACCAATAATTGCAACGTAATGCATGGTAATTATTGTGCAAATAATCGTGAAAACATTGTCCATGTCGCATCCAAAATTAAAAATGGTGGCGATAACCCCTGACTATTGCAAATCGAAATGCGTGTTAATCGTCGTGGTAAAATACTAGTGGATTTCCGTGCGTTGCTTGCCAATATGAAGGAGAATTCTATGAGTTACTATATTACTATCACCCTCCTATTCTTTTTTTTTTTTTTTTTTTTCTCTTTTTTTATTTTCTTTTTTTCTCTATACCAATGGGTCTCACTTAAAATTTTATCAAAATATATCTATGTGAGATCTTGTTTTAAAGGATTTATTAAAATTAATTTAATAGTGCAATCAGAATTTGATTTATTTTTCTAGTTCAAGAGTTATAACCCTTTTTATGCCTATAGGCATGTGGGATATGTTGATGATATGTGGTGCGAGGAAGGGTCAGTGGGCTTGAGGTGACATGCTAGTGGGTGATAGTGGGATGGTGAGGTGGCGTGCTTGCATATCTAGAATTAGCTAGTGGGGGTTACAAAAGTTTTATAGATTTGTGGTGACATTATCCCCTGTCGCAACCAATTTTGTGTCGTTGCAGTGCGCAGGGAGTGGCGTTAACAGTGTAGTGTAATTCTAATCAGTACTATATTAAGTAATTAACGCGCGCCCACCCTAATTAATTATCCGCAAATCAACCTTATATTAGACCACACCTCCTGCACCGGTGCCATTTTTCTGGAGAGCGGAGAGCTCACACTCTGCGTCATCATGATCTTCATCTGCCATCTCCAGTGGCTTCATTGTGTAGAAACCTAAGCAGAAAAGGAAGTAGCCAAAGTTGAACACCATGAGGCAGGTGACGAGCCAGTAGTAGTTGTCGATCCGGCCACGGTTGATGTTGCTCTGGAGCCAATCGTTGCCGTGGGCACGTGTTACGTGCTGCACTACCGTGACCATCACCGCGCTCAGGTAGTGCCCGATGGAGCTGGTGAGCGAGAAGAGCGCGGCGGCCGTACTCCGCATGCTCTCGGGCGACTGGTCGTACAGGAACTCCATGTGCCCCACTGACGAGAAAGCGCTGGCGATGCCGCCAACGGCGAACTGCGGCACCAGCCAGAATACGCTGAGCGGGATGACGGATTTAGGACTGTCCAGGAGCCCATGGTCGGCCGCGGCCTCGCGGCGCTTGGTCTCCACGAGCGCGGCCGTGCCGAGGCCGACGATGTGGATGGCGAGCCCGATGCCCATACGCTGGAAGTAGGTGATCCCGGACTGCAAGCCTGTGATGCGGCGTGCCAGGGGCACGAACGCGCGGTCGTAGAGCGCCAGGCCGATGAGAAACACCATAGTCCCAAAGATGGAGATGGTCGCCGCAGGTATCTCGAAGTGAGGCCCCATGTGCCGGTCCATGGTTTTCGCCTGCAAGATGAGGAAGGAGCCGTTGTGCGATTCAACGGTGGACATGAGGATCCCGGCTGACCAGATGGGCAGCATGCGAATGATGGACTTGAGCTCCTCCACGCGGTGCACCGTCGACAGACGCCACAAGTCCGGCTGCCCGGAAGCGGAGATGTCGCCCGGCATCACTATCGCTGCCCGGTCGAAGAACCTTAATTCACAGAGGAAAAGACAAGTCTGAAATCAACACGTTGTCTCATCTCAATGTTACCATGATAGTGGAAAGTGGATTTTGGAGTGTGACAGATTGAAAAAAAAAAACATTGAAAAAAAGCAACAGAAAGGATGGTGAACCATTGTAATAGTTGTTTCTTTTTATTCTCTCATCTAATAAAAATTCGGCCAATCTTTTGTGGTCTTTCTTAAAAAAAGAACCGTGAACCAGAGTGAAATGTATGCTTAAGTAGTGCATATTTTTGTTTCGAATCTATTTTTTTTTTTTTTAACTATAGATTGTGAATGCACGAAGATTGTGGATTTTAGACAGCTGGACAAATTCAAACCCTTAGTGCTGGATTGCTACAATCTAAGGGTTACATTGTTGTAATCTGCAATATGCAACCTAGGGTGCATTTGGTTGCAGCTCTGGCTATAACTTCTAAGGATGCATTTGGTTTTTCTACGAAACCAATTGCGTCACCTCGCCCAATGAGAAACGCTGTTGCCTTGGTTTCTGACAAACTAGCTAGCTTTTCCTCGCTGGTCCCAAAGAGCCAAATTGGCTCACCATAGGCTTCTTCGTCTATCCCTCATTAGTTAATTTTCCTTCGGTCGTAGAAGTGTAGAACAAGTGCAGCAGCGGGGAACAGCCCCCGCTCCCCGGAGGCCCCGCGTCGTCCTCTCGAGGGCGACTCGGGGCGACGCCGCCGCCGCCGCCCTAGTCCCCCCCTCCCGGCCCCCTCCGGCGGCCGTCGCCGCCCCTCGCGGCGGCGGCGGCCAGCGGCGTCGCGCTCAACAAGGCGCCGCCGCCCCTCCCGGCCTCTCCCACTAGCCCTACTCGCTCCCCCTCCCCCCCACCACCTCTCTCCTTCGACGGCGGCCATGGCGGCGACGGCCGCCGGCGTCCCGGCGGGGTGGGGGATCGGCGGATCCGGCCTCCCGGGCCCCGGTTCGTCCCCTCCTCCCCACCCCTTCCCCGCGACGGTGGCGGTCTTGGCGGCGGTCGGCGGCGCCCGGCGTCCCGGACGGGTGGGGAACCGGCGGATCCGGCCTCCTTGGCCTCGAGATCCGCCCTCCAACCCCGCCCCCCCCGGCCCTCCGTTTGGGGTGGCGGCGCTCGATCTGGGCGGGGGCCGGCGACCACCGGGCGTCGGTGTCCTCCGGTGACCTCCCGGGGGGGCGGCTGGTCCGTGTTCCACCACCCCCCCGGCGGTGGTTCTCGCCTCCTCTTGGCGGGTGGCTGCCGCCCATGTGGTTCTTTTCTGGGATCTCCGATGCTCGGGTGTCTTTGGTGTTGCGGCGGTTGGCGACGCTGCGTTCGGGTGAAAGCCCCGCTTACTCTGCCGGCGAACGACGGTGGCGCTTGGGCGCCTCATCCTTCCGTGGAAGCGTCAGTTCTGAGCGGTGTGTCTTCTCGCCTTGGCTATGCCTTTGGGGCGTGGCCATCGACGGCTAGTTTGGGCGCTCTCCAACGTCGCCATGGTGGCGATGTTGGCCGGGTATGCTCAATGTTGTACCTGCGCTGCCGTGGTGGTGGGGTGGGTGGCGACGGTCGTCTCTTCACCTTCGGAGAGATGTGGGTGAAAACCCATCCCACGTGGGATGGCGTCGACGGCGCCTCTGGCGTCGTGTCCTTCCTGAAGGCGACGTCGAGCATCTCCTCCGTTTCTGCGGCGCATGGTTGGTTGGAGGGCAGGCCTTTGCTGTTCGTCGCGCTGCCCGTCGTGCTTGGCCTAGTTGTGCTTGTTGCTGCTCCTTGCTCGGTTAGTCCTAGTTGGTGTTTGTCGTTGCCGTAGCCTTTTGGTGCTCCTCGCCCGCGGTCGTGGAACTCTGTGACTCGGAGGGTGCCCTCATGTCGGTGCTCCTCGCCCGTGGTCCTGCCTAAGCGACTCGGAGGTGTGCCTCCATGGCGGTGCTTCTCGCCCGCGGTCCTAGTTCTCATTGACTCGGAGGAGCACTCGGAATCACGTTCATCTACGGCAACGATCGCCACTGGCTAGCTTGGTGTCGAGTTTTCTTTAGTGCTAGGCCTGGCTTGCGGGATTGTTAGGTGGAGGGTCTCCCGCCCCTCGCGTTCTTGCTTTCGTTTGTGTCTCGGGACCTCGTTGGTAATCCATGGATTACCTGCGTACCCGGTTGTTTCTTTTATGTGTAGGTCTATTGACCATTCCCTTCTTCTTAATGAAAAACGGGCTATATCCCCGGTCTCTAAATAAAAGTTAATTTTCCTTCTGCAAACCGACGGTGGACACTGGACAGTGTGAGTGTGACAGTGAAAGCGCTGCTGGGACAGACGTGTGGAAGCCTGGAGGTGTGCAGAGTGAGTGCTTTGCCGCTTGCACCACGAGTAACGCAGCGCGTCTACTTTCCTCCGTGCAAAATAATTCATTATGTTGACTTTAAGATGTCATGTTTGACCGCTTCCTTATTCAAATTTTTTATATAAACATCATCCATTTTGATGTGACTTAGTTTATTATTAGAGATACTTTAATAATAATTTATTTATTTCCTAAATTGTATAAATAATTTGAATAAGACGAAATGGTCAAACACATGATGCCTTAGAGTCGATATGGTGAATTATTTTGAGACGGAGGAAGTAGCATCTTCCTGATCGAACTTGCAATTGCATTTGCATCTCCTCTTTTATTTGCAATTCCTGATATCGTAACCACCACAAATATTGCCGACAACATGTCTAGTACCGTTCCGGCAGAGGCAAAAGAGGCGCCAATGCAAAAGCACACCACGTGGACGCTATCTTAGGGGTTGTAGGCCGGTGTGCAGAGAGCACGTCGTAACATACAGAGCACGACAAAATAGCTACAGATCGAGACGGAGGACTTACGTGAGCTTGTTGGTGTGCAGCAGCCTGCCGTCGGTGGAGATGAGGACGTCGAGCTCCTTGTCCTGGTACAGCTTGTCGGTGTCCTCCGGTACAGCGACGTTGCGCTTCTTGAACGCGGCGGCGACGACCTGCGCGAGCCGCGTGAACGGGGAGCCCCCGGGCTTGAGCCGGACGTACAGCGGGTACCCGATCAGGAACACCACGATGGAGATGAACATGGAGACGACCGGGATCCCGAACCCCAACTTCCACCCCTTGTTGTCCTGGATGTACACCACCACCGTCATGGCCAGCAGCTGCGCGACTCCTCCGGTGAAGAAGTAGAGGTTGAAGTAGTGCCGTTTCCGCTCCGCCACCGCCATGGCTGCCTCGGCGGTGACCTGCTTCGCCTGCTCCGCCCCGGCGGCCGGCTCATGGTCGAACTGGTCGGTGCCGAACATCACGACGCAGGGCCTGAGCCCGCCGGTGCCGATGGACTTGAATAGAAGGGAGAGGTACAGCACGGTGAGCTGCAACCCGGAGGCGCTCCGGCATCCGGGGCCGTCCGGAGGAGCGGAGCATGGCGAGGGGCGTAGCCGAGGGATGAGCGCGGACACGAGGAGGCCGAGCATGCCGAGGTTGTAGAAGAGGGAGCCGACGATGATCGTCCAGAAGCGGCCCGCGAAGGAGTCGGCGGCGAGCGCGCCGAGGATAGGCGTGAGTCCGGACGTGCCGCCGAAGTAGCTCAGGAGGTTGCTCGCCGGCACCAACGGGAGGTGCAGCTGCTCCGTCAGGTACGTGATAAAGTTGGCGCCGAAGCCGGTCGAGGCGAACCGGTCGCAGATGTCGCTCCCTGCAAAGGAATTAATCAGAGAAGGAAAATCATTAGACGGATGGCTATCAAACTGACAAACAAGACAATAACTGTGCCGCTATCACTCGTTGGATGCATCGATCGTCTAGATTTCTCGATCCTTGCTTGTTCAGTCGAAAATATGATGGCTACAAGCTAGTTATACTCTCACCAAGTATGAATGGCATGGTCTTGAAGCCTCCCTTCTCCCTCCTCTTCTCGTCTCCTTCCCCATTCCTGCCAACCTCTGTCGTGGTGGCCGCCATGGCTGGATGCAGGGAGCTCTAGCTCCTTGTTATGGCCAGTGATTGATGCGTGTGGTGCACTGGTGCTCAAGCAGAGCAGCAGGACATGCGACAGTGAGGTAGTGAGCTGTGAGCTATGGCCCTCACATGCATGCGAGGATGGAACGAAGTATGGAACCACTTATTCATATATAGAGATGGCACGACGAAGTATGCCAGAGATCATAGGGAAATATCAAAAGGTGCTTTTGTGCTATAGTAATAATAATATAACGCATCAACCCTCATCACACACAAAAAATATATATGGCCGTTAGGTGTTTACATCCATAACACCGAGCCATCCCATCCCAACGAGGGTAGTGAATGACGAAAGAGGGTACAGCATTGACGAGAAAATTGAGTACATTGTATTAGGACGGATGGGGACACGCCGCCGGCGGTACGTTTGTCGTCTTCATGTGCGGCGGGAGTGGGGGCCGTATCACGGGCTACTCTATCACGGGGAGGTGCTGGACCTGCAAGCACTCCATTTGGTGCTTGTTTGGCACTTCTGCTAGGATGTGTCCTGGGTGAGCCCGTAGGCAAGAAAAACCGCCTTCCCGGAAGCACACATTTAACAGCTAACGCGGCTGTGAGTGGTACCAAAATTATTCACAGCAAACAACGCCAGACAGCCAACAATCAAACCAGGAAGGACCAATAGGCCAGAAAGCTCCAGAAAAGTAACTTCAATCATACTTGAACTTATCATTGAGAAAAAATGAAGCAACAGCTTGAGCATTGAGGGCACCAACAAGTCCTTGTCAATTTCGTACTCACAATAACATGGCAAATATGGTTCTTAGTCTTCGGTCTCGGGTAAAATAATAAGACACTTTCGTCTGTGACAATCCTATTCGCAAACGATGAAAATTAAACATCGCTGCGAAAAGGATCTTTGAACATTAAATTAAGCCGATGTCATCTCACTCTTGCTCAGTTGTAGTTTCCGCTTGTTCTATGTGTACTAACATGTAAACCATGCTCGATTGGTGCAGTAAAAATATATCCTTCCAAAGAATGGTATGATTAACACAACATGTACATTGTTTGTGGCAGCTATGATTGAGCCAAGGAGTTACTAGATAAATTTTTCACTAACCACCTCTAGTAGAGGAGGTCTGTGTATATGGATGCTTCCTAGAGACAATCAAAATGACCCCTTGTCAATCAAACAAAAAAAATGGTAATAGCTCTTTCGTAGAAAGATCTCCTCCATCGTCACCATCGACTGCATCCGCTTCTTCGTTCCCATGCATTTGCGAACACATGTTGGATATGTGCCCATATGTAAGGATGGTGTGTGATTGTGAAGAGATGGTCTATGTTTAATTGGTTTACTGTGTTGAGACTAACCATGACATGAAATATGTCTCTTGTCTTGTGATGTGAAGCTGTTGAGGCGGGTGGTCAACAACAATGGAGAAGGTTAAGAGAGTTCTTGCTAATGGGCTAGGGATGGTGAAGGGTGGACAAGGAGCCTGGGAACGAAGGCTAGAGAACAGACCATGGATGGCTAGCACTTGGCGACATTGACGAGTAAGTGTACATGTGATGGAGCTTAGATGATGTTGATAAAAGTGAAGATGATTGTTGACCAACTAAAGGTGGGTGCATGAGGACTTGGTGATCGTTGAGATCATGGCGAGGGCATAGCGCATACGCGACTTCAGGCTGCGTTTGGTAGTATCAACAACAAAACCGGGGTGGGGGTGGGGGGGGTGGGGGGGTAGGATTGCCGTGTTTGGGCCTTAAAACCCTCGGGTGGATCTCGGGGTGGTACATGGCATCATTGGAGAGCTTGCATTGCGGCAAATCTTCTTCATGAAGGGATTGGGGCCTTCCAGTGCCAAAGGCGGGAATGGAGAAGGTTAAGAGAGTTCTTGCTAATGGGCTAGGGATGGTGAAGGGTGGGCAAGGAGCACAGGGAACGAAGGCTAGAGAAACAGACCATGGATGGCTAGCACTTGGCGACATTGACGAGTAAGTGTACATGTGATGGAGCTTAGATGATGTTGATAAAAGTGAAGATGATTGTTGACCAACTAAAGGTGGGTGCATGAGGACTTGGTGATCGTTGAGATCATGGCGAGGGCATAGCGCGCATACGCGACTTCACTGCGTTTGGTAGTATCAACAACAAAACCACGGGGGTGTAGGATTGCCGTGTTTGGGCCTTAAAACCCTCGGGTGGATCTCAGGGTGGTACATCGCATCATTGGAGAGCTTGCATTGCGGCAAATCTTCTTCATGAAGGGATTGGGGCCTTCCAGTGCCAAGAGCTCAACTTGGACCATTCACCACCCTAGAGTAAAGTGGTTCAGGGAAAATATCTAGGGGTATTTTTGGAATGTGTAATAACCTTATAAATAAGGATAGAAGCTACCTAACACAACCATCCTTCCCATCTATAAGTTATTTGGTTAGCCTAGCCAAGGTTTCAAGTCTTTCGGAGTAGATCAGCAGTAGAGAGTGTAGTGCCCTGAACACTACAAGAAATTTGGCCTTCTATAAAAAATTTCATATGACAAAACACATTTTAGTCATAGTAGTGATGCAATTATGACAACTTTTTTCTTTGGGTGACAATTGTTTGCCACTAAGATGTAATTTAGTCACAAGCAAATGTCATCATGTGTCTTTCCCATTCTTTATGAGAATAGTTCACGACAAAAATGATGGAATATGAGTGTCAAAATTTAAAATCGTCGGCGATTTAAAGCCACTAGTCTGGGGGCGCGCATTTGCGCGCCGAACTTAGCATTGGGTAATTTGTTCGGGTGTAGAAGTGAGAATTAGGTTGTGGATTGGAGGTTCGAGACATATAATGAACCAAGCAGGCGTATTTGGCAGGAACAACTACATTGATGTAGCAACTGGTATAAACATGGGTATGATTTCTTCTTTTGTATCCTGATACAAAGCATTTGCAAACTTCATACCGAGTATGTAAGTCTCTGCATTTTTTTTTTCAGAACGTCAAGACAATATGTACGATAAGAGAGCACTTTAAATCATCAGGAGTGACACCAATGTTTTGCACTTTGCGTAGCATATCTTAGGTTGAATAACCCCGTGAGTATATGGACGTCAAAATCGGCAGGGGTAACACAACAGATTTGCAGATTGCGTAGTATATCACAGGACTTGTAACCTCGCGAGTACATAAACATAATTGATCCATAACCATAACACTGATAAAGTAACATTTAGTGATATGTTATCCTTACAGGGAACATACTGGGCTGACCTTCACCCAGGCATCGCACAGAGTTTTAACTAAAACAGGCAGTAATCCAGATTTATACAAGCATCAGAATACAATACGGTGGAGCTATCGCGATGGTGCATACTGTTATACCAGAAGAGAAGTGGCAACCCTACAGAAAGCTAGGTGAACCGAGAAAGTAAGTTGATGCCAACCATTCTTTAACAAAAGACACTGTGATGTAGACAGCGCAGCGGAGGGCAGGATGGGCCGCAAAATACTTGAACCATAGTGTCCTGTACCAAGTCTTGTATCCTATGGAAATGACAAACAGATGAATAAGTAGTTGAAGTTTATAAATAGGTACTATCATGATTGTATTTCACATGGGAGTTCTCTTTTATTAGGATATGTGCTGCTAAAACGAGATTGAAGCATGTAGATGGTTAGTGCTATACAAATATAACACCCTAAACGTGCATGGAGCTAGATAGTAGAACTTAGGTTTAGTAACTTTTCATCTATAATCGATGAATACAACTCTAGAGTTAACCCCAGGTGAAATGAAACAAACAAAAGAAAAGAGAATTATATATCCTCCAATAGCTCTAAACCTGATAGGATCCTTCCACTTGAAAAGAACTTCATATAAACCATGTCTCTGTGTACTGCAGGAAGTAAAAAAAAAACAGGGGAACACTAAGGTCAAGAGTCTTTAAAGAAAACACACTCACCACAAAAAGGAGACACAGCAAGAGCAAACAAATCAAAGGACAACCATAGCCTTTTGCGACATGTAAATGAAAACACCAGGAATAACAGGAACACACTCCTGTTTTGCACAGAACAATATGAAATCGAGCTGCAGTCTAGGTGATATAAGATGCAGCCTAGAAGGAAACTAATTGAAACAATAGTGACCAGACATACTACTATCATTAGAACAAAACATGCAGTACATATAGAACTCAAATTTAGTCCAAGAAAAAAGAGGACTGTACCGGGTTGATATCCTGTGCTGATCCATCTCAGTACCCAATTTGTAATGTTTGTCAGGAATAAATTTTGTAGAGGCTTTTGTCTGGGCAACTGTATATTCAGAGAAGCTCACCTAGTGTGTGTGTTGGGGGGGGGGATTAGCTGTGGATGATTCCCTGGGAAAATAAAGTTTGAATCTACTTTCCCCTTTTTCACAGGAAGAAAGAAAGCCAATGCTTGTTCATCCTATGGATTCACACGTCTGAAACAATAAAGGGGAATAAAGTTCCTCCCTTAAGTTGATAGGTTGCAAAAAAAAATCAAAACAAAAGGGAAGAGGTGATATTAGCAGTTACCTAATCTTTTGAAAAGCATAGGTACAGTGCTAGCTAAAAGTCTCATTGCCTATTTTTACTGTATGGCTTCATTATTGGTCATCCCACCTATTCCTATAGATATTATCTAGAATGGAAAGTAATTACGAAAATTAGTAAATCAGCAAGGCAATTTCTAAAGAGGCATTGACAAAAATCAAGTTGTGGTCCAATAATGCAAGCTAGCACTTGAAGTAAAAAGAACTAAATAAGGTGAGGTAGGTGGTTAAAATGTACAGGAAATCTTTGGGAAGTATGATAGAGCACATTGACTAAACACTTTGACACAAGGAAACTGATATAGAGAGAAAGGAACTTTATCATGAAAAGATAATAACCATAAAAGGGCTACGACATATATAAATGAGGAATAAGCCACCTTTTTGCTGTAGTTTATATTGTTTTAGTTTAACTATAAACAGTTTCTCAAAATGTGCTACTTTACCTTGGTCTACGGGGGGCGGAAGGGAGAACACCATAAAGATGTAAAATATATTCTAAGAAACAAAATGTTACCTTCTCGGTAGAGTGAAGGAAACAAGCCACGAGGTGAAATTACAATAGGTCCTTTGGGTAGTGCCTTCCCATCCTGCAAATTCAGACCATCCCCAAATTAGGTTGACATGAATGATTGGAAACTTCAAATAGGCATCAATATATTCAGCTTGAGATGCATGAGACATATATATTGGAACATCACCAAAGATTTGACCATACCACAGCTTAGAGGTGATGAACAAATCTTCTCTCTTCACTACACCCTCTTCAAATAGCTTCTTCAAAGCCAAACCAATCTAGACAAGCCAAAAACAGATATAAGGCTTTCATTGCTCCAATTGTTATGCAATATGAATCAAGACATGGCTTATCCTAAGAGGGGTAAATGCTGCTTGTGAGCTATGCATGAAATACGATACTCAAAAAAAAGGTATGCATGACATACACAACCAAGCTACTAAGCTTCAGAATAGTCCTTAAAATCAGGCCTTTATTTATACCCAAAGTGAGGCTCACTGAGCCCATACTGAACACATATTTTGCACATGCAAATATTAGAATGAATGGAGAGAAGAAATTCCCAGTATGACCATATGTTGCTAGATCATCGAAAATCAGGCCTTATTTATATCCTGAGCACCATCATAGAAACATAGAAGCAGGCTCTAGTCTATACTATACTTACTTCTTAATGAAATGAGAAGCAGTTGTCCTGCGCTACTCAATGCAATAAATGAATAGCAAAAACGAAGGTCTCAAAATTGATATCAGATGAGTATTGGCAAGAGTTACATGGTAGGAACATCAAGCTTACATGTCTGATTAAGAATACTTGAAATTTTTCTGAAGCCATAGCAAAATTTATCTGTTTAGTGCTTCTTTGTTTAGTGCTTCTTGAACTAACAACTGTCATGGTGGGTTATGAAATGAGGGGAATGATACATACAGAACCCACAGCTACAAGATTATGCTTGATAATGGAAAGGGTCAAGTTGGATTGTGAAAGAAAAAAAGGGCCCAATCCATTACCACCCCTAAACCCATCATCCTTGCAAACATTAGATAGAGGACAGAGAAGAGAGAGAGAGAGAGAGAGAGAG
The DNA here is from genome assembly GCA_015847255.1 of Hyparrhenia diplandra. NCBI lineage: Eukaryota > Viridiplantae > Streptophyta > Magnoliopsida > Poales > Poaceae > Hyparrhenia > Hyparrhenia diplandra. The sequence continues at coordinate 75,898 of JADLZK010001519.1, read as the reverse complement.
GGAGAGAGAGAGGATTGGGGATGTCCATACAACATCAGCATGGTTCTGATCTTTCTGCATAGATGAACATACCTGAAAAACCGAAAGTGCCGTTAGAAGCACGACACTACAAACCAGAAGCCTAATATCCATGTTGACACAAGGAAGTATGGCCAGTCGAACTGGATGTTCTTGTTGGGTTCACAAAGTTCAAGATCCAATCGATCTAGAAGATAAATCAAATGTCATAGGAGGTCTTTATCTCTCATGGTGTTCATTAGAGTGTTCAACATGAATAATTACAGTGCTGCAAATTCAAACATATATCAAGAGTTCAAGATACTAAATTACTGCCTGGATGGTTGTGTAAAACTATTAAGACACACTTATGCACTCTGAAGCAGCATAGCATTGTCAGCTAATTAAGTTAAAAGTGGAGATTTAATTTTGCCATGCATAACATGTACTGTTCAGTCCTATCAACTAAGCTTGCCCAAGGAGGCCTCAACTTTTGCTTACTGTGATGAAGAAAAATATACACAAAATGGAAAACAATCAAGACTAACCAAGTTCAGATCCATTAATAATGAAAATTTGTATGTAAAATTGAGAATTACATAATTCTATCCACTATATTTAATGTCTAATAATCAAGAGTTACCTGACTTAACTGGTCACAATTCACCAATCCATGGAAGTTGGCCATTAAATAATTTTATCAACTATATTCAATGTCTAAGATTCAAGAGCTATTTTATTTAACTGGTCAAATTCATCAATCCATGGCAGCCCAAGTATTTCTCTGAGTGAATTTAAGTTGTGATGTCCATATTCAAGAGTTATCTGATTTGTAAGAGCTAGAGCTCAAACTGAGGCATACCTAAGTTACTGGAATTAAAAGAACATTTTTCACCTACCTGAAAAGTGTCCAGCATGAGCACCAACCACAAGAGAAATGGCAGGATGGTGGATCTGTTAATTGGCATAGACAGGCTATCAGAGGTAGAGCTCAAATTGAGGCATAAATTCATGCATACAGGAAATGGAATGAAGGGATTGGGGACATAAAGCAGATGACTGAAAGTTCACCTCAAATGTTGCCTAATAGACCTTAAATCTTGATATAAGTACAGGTTCGTTCGATAAAAATCTGAATAATGTAGAGCAGTCAAAACAAAGGAATATATTTACACTCACAAAAGCATCAACTATGAAACTCTGAAACTGTACTCCAGATAATCCTAGAAAACATAATAATCAAAGAATAAATGCATGATCGATGCAAACTCTTCGCAGACCAAACATGTTTGATCACTAACCGGTTGTTTAGTGCAAAGAAAAATTCTATCTCACACTAAATAGCCAAAAAGACAATGAAAAATGGCAGAGCTGCTTTAGCTCTTCAAAATCCTGTGTAACGGTGCAAATTATGAAGTAGGATTCTCCCATAAAGACTAATCTGAGCATGAGCATTAACTAAAATATTTTCTAAAAGCCAGAGAAGGTCTTTCTCATACTCTAAAATTTTGTAAAAGTAGGTATTAATATTAAAAAAACTGTACCAATTAGCTGCAAAAGTAGGTATTAATATTAATAAAAAAACATGTACCAATTAGCTGTCGGCCAAAAACCAATTAGCTACAGACAGAGGTAACTAAAATATTTTCTAAAAGACAGAGAAGGTCTCTCTCATACTCCAAGCTTTCAAGCACCATATTGCAGACAGAGGTAACTTGTATATACCTCCAAAATTGTTTTAGAAAAAAAAATAACAAATGAAAGGCCTTCCAAGATTTCAAACACCATATTGCAGAGGTAACTTGTATATACATACAAAATTGTAAAAGGTTAAAATACTACAACAAAGATATGAATGTAAGGCCTGCCTTGCTTACCTAAACCTCTAAATCATCCACTTTAATCATTACTGGTGGCCATTGATGGCTGACCTGAGATCCTTTGTCTAAAACAAAGGTGCAATGATCATAGGCCAGCCAGCTAACATGGAAAGAAAAATTAGTAAAAGATATACCAGATCAGCTGCACTACTTTAAGCAAAGGGAAATCAATCAGATGCGTGAGGAAGAGAGAGAAACACCTAGAGTTTCATGGAATCTAAGAAAAAGTACCGCAGTTAATATGCATTTTCCATTGCTGCAGACATATACTGGGCATATGCTTCAGTTAGGTACCTGGATAACTGAGAAAACAAAACCCTCAACCTTGACCAGCAAATAATGCATTTTCCATTGCCATAGAATCTAAAAAAATAGGTTGACTTAGTAAAAGCACAACTGACAGAAAGAAAAAGACAGGACACAAATTGCTTATCTCTTTGGATTCACTCTTGCCACTTTCGAGCTAATTGGTACTTGCCTCTTTGCTTTTGTACATAGCGTTGCCACTTTGGTGCATTCATCTAAAGAGCCTTACTTTCTCCTCGGCACTTCAAAATCAAGGAGATCTTATAGTCCCCTGCCAATTCTCTCCTTCCCCCATCTGTGTGTTTGAGATTTGCTTCTACGCCCTGTGATTGAACCACCTGCAAACTGAGATAGTATGTGCACTTTGATTATTCAAGAAGCAATCTGTTGTCTCCCAGTTAACACCCACCCATTCATGAAGAAAGAACATAGAAATTTACCCGAGGAAGGGCGAAAATACGGAACTCCTGGTGAGAGCAAAGATTATGAGAAGTCCACTGCCATATAACTTGGCTGCAGCGATGGATGCTCATCAAGGGCAATAGAATAAAGCTGATCTGTTTGCAAGAGCTCTGTAAACAAAAGATATGCATTTTTAGTTAAACGACATCATGCGAGACTGATTAACAGACCTAATACCGTGGAAGAAGAAAAAAGGAAGGCATTTGTATAATAAAATGGAGGAAGTTGCCAAATATAATTATGTGGTTGTTAAATGCTAACATCAGAACTGAACATGTTCTCAAATTCAATAATAATTTAACTATTCTTACACACTTAGAGAAATGAGTAGGATGCTCCAAGAATTGAAGCCCAGTTCAGACAGAACAACAGAAAATCTGATAACCAAAATAACCTTCAATTTTCCATCTTTAGACTATTCAGCATGCTCAAGGGCTTGCATTGCTGAGATTGGACAACACAGAACCCTTATATATAGCAGAGATATCCTTTGCACTACAGTCCCTCCACATCCTTGCCCTCCACATCCTTGAAATTACCCTACAAAATGCAGAAAAATAAGCCAAGATGCATCAGTTCAACTCCTGCTGTGATCATAAAATAGAGTGTCACAAGAACACAGACCAACAAAAAGAATGTTGTTGAGGAAGGAAATTATTTCATGCTCATATATACCTCGTCAGCTTCCATAAACACGGACTGGAAGAATAGAGGGTTGTCCAACTTTCTGAGTCACAGGGCTCGACGGGAATCCAGCTAGCATCCAGAGTAGGACCTCTACATCACCGACAAGGAATCAAGGAACAAAAAGATTAATATCGTTGATGCAAAACCAACCATATACTGTAAGGTTTTTTATTAAATAAGCTATGCTAGAGATTTGATCTACATCAGCATCACTAATAGTGTAGTAATGTAGACCCTTGGGCTCCTGGCTAATGTGTGAACCTAAGGAGAAGACAAATTTCAAGATCAGCTATGAGTTAACCTGACAGCAAGTTGGTTTCCTAATTTTATATTAGCACCGATTAATGGAAAAGGTATTTGGCTAGGCTGAATGGTGGACTCACTTTTCCACGATTTCCAAACATGGTTCAGATCCCAGACCATTTTTGTTCAGAGAATAGGAAAGAGGACATACATTGACCCAAATGCTCATGTGGCTAGCTAATTGTATCTACCAAATCTATCTTTCTAGGTCTGATGTATACATGAAACATGGGTACCCTTTCAACAAAGATGTAGTATTATTTCTAGGACATGTAGTATTATTTCTTTTTTTTTCATGTGAAACTAATTAAACAGTAGCCAACCATATAATCTTTCTCTCCAACTCAGATCCCTAAATTCTCATCTATCTATTACAAAAAATAGATAATTGTATAATACCAATCCACCAATGCAGGAGCATGGAACAGAGTAAAAATCATTCATTGAATATGTTTGAGGCCGTCATAAAGCATGCCTATCTCAGGAAGCACACATTAGGTAAATAATAAAAGCAACCTCAGTGTCATATAATTTTGAATATAAGATTATCAAGAATCATGGTAGCAAGGCACTTATAATCGGTCGTCCATGCTGTAGATTAAAGAGCACTTATTGTAGTACAGGAAAGGAACACCCAAATATACAGTATACAGGTAGCAGCAAGACACGTCGATGACATCCATTAAAAAAATGATGTACTGATGCATAAATTCAATAGAATAATCAATTCTAAAGAAGATGGATGAGCATGTGCCATGAGCTGACCTGAACGGAACCAACAGAGCTAGGGTTTCCTGTAGGCTAGGTCGTTTTGCTCCATTGCCAGGGACGACCGCCGTGGGGGTGACGCGCGGCGCCGCTGCTCAGCCCGGGGCGCCATGGCGCTGCCGCAGGAACCCTACGTCGGAATCGCCGCCGTGACGCCACACCGAGAAAGAAGAAGACGCCTAGGGTTTCCTGTAGCACGAGGGAGAGGGACAGGAGGGCATGCCGGGGAAGGAGAGGGGGGGAGGGGAGGCGCGGGGCTGGGGAGACGCCGTGGCGGGCGCCGGTGGCCGCCGGGCCGTGGCGGGCGGGCGGAGCGGGCCGTCGCGGGAGCGGGTGCGAGGAGGGAGGCCGTGAGTTTTTTTTTTTTTTTTTTTTTTTTGAGTGGGAAATGTGGTATATATTCGGTAGGGAAGAGGCGGGGTTCTTTTGCAAAAGGCAGAGGCGGGTGGGTAAATGAAAAATGACCGTGAATTCGGAATTTTCCCTTCCTCAGGTGCAGGAGGTCGGGTAATCTGGGTGTAAACTTGACTGAGTTCTTGTTCTTGGGAGCTTTTCGGGCGCAGACAGGGATTCCTTAAAAGTGTAGGGCTTTTTGTAAAATTTCACCAGCCAATGAAAAATTTTGGGAGTGGATGGCCTCCCCGTAGCTGCTTTCGTAGATCAGGAGTCTTGAACTTCTCTCCGCTCGCACCAAACAAATCGAGGCATTGCTGGCTTCTCCACATGTCTTTACACGCTTTTCCAAAACACCCTTTTACGTTGACACCATCAAATGGATCAAGCATAATATTAGTTTATAAGCTGAGCAAAGCCAAAACCATTTTAATCCAGTAGTCTTCAAGTTACATGGGCTGCACTAAACATCCTCTAGAAATTTGGCAAACACTATTACGGGAATAGACACAATTTTTTAAAAATTGAACACAATTCTTTACTTGGTCCATCATTACATACGCCAAGTCGCCAACACATCAACACTATTAGGGGACAATATAATGATAAGGTATCCTTTTCAACAAATGTGCAATAGCTGATAATGCTACACCATTGCATGGAATTTGTTAGATTTATGTGTATTATTTCTTTTACAAAAAGTAATGTAGAGCGAGTCGTCACGAGATCGTAGATGTCGACCCGATCCCGATAGATGTGGACGAGCTCTATGCTACAAGGATCAAACTTCGGTAGGGAGGCGAGGTGTCAAGCGAGAACGGTGATGGGGAGGCGAAAAGTGGTGGCTTGCTGCGCATGGGCTCACCGGAGGGTGGAAACGCATTGGAGTTCTTGGAGGAGGCGAGGTGAAGGCAGCTCGATGGAGTTGCTGGCTCGCGGTGCAGCGATGTCGTGGAGATGACACTGCTCCCGCCGGCGAGGTGGTCCAGATGCTCCTAAGCGGTCGTGGTGATGTGGACGGGGCTAGGCCGAGGAGATGTCATGGCCACAACTCGGCGCTCTAATGGATGTGGCGGCGGGGTGGATGATGACGATGCTGACGGCTTGGTCCGGGGTTTTATAGCGGCACTCTAGGGTTCGGTCAAGGGAGGTTGGCGTGACGGACAGCTTGATGAGACGTCCGGTGCACGTGGCGGTCATCCGGTGTGAGGGCGGTGGGCGAGCCAGGAAGGTTCGAGAAGGGGGTGGTCGGGGCTCTGCTCGCGTAGTCGTAGTACGTCACGGGCATGGCCTAGGGCTGGCCCGTGATAACGTCATGACAGGAAACATTGAAGCAATGGAAAGCAGTGAGGGTAGCCTGTACGGAGAAAGGAGGAGATGGCGAGGGGACAGGAAAGAGACGGAGATGAAACGGGGAAAGACAACTGCTATGGCTGGCTAGTGGACCATCTTGGCCATGCAAGAGCGGTGGCTTCCAAATCACGTGTGCAGCGTACGCGAGAGCGGCGGCGGTCCGGGTGCGTGTGCTAGGCACGTGAGGCAAGGAAGGCAAACTGTAGGCTGCTTGCTGGTGCTTAATTAGGTTGGGCTACGATGGTGGACTAAGCCGCAAGCTGCGTTGATCCATCTATGCTGGAAGGAGAATACATGTGTGTGTGCAAGGTTGTTGTACGCGTAGGGTACGAATAGGTACAAACATACCAAGCCAGCGCAAACGATGAAAATTAAACGTCGCTGAGAATACTCTGTTTTGTTTGCTGAAGGTAGAAGCAGGACTATTGATAATATTTCCTAGAATAAGAAATGATCCTTGACTAAAAATAAATCTTTTACACTTTGAGCTATTTCTTTCGATTCTATGTTATTGTGTTGTTAATATTGCCTTTTAACTACAAGCGCAAGGAGCCCGAGTCTCCGGCCAGCGCGTAGTTTCGCTTGCACGACCCCCGTGTAGGTGCAGCTGGACCTCTCACCCTTCCATTCCGATCGAGGACTCGGAATGGAAAATCACCCTTCCCGCAGAGCTCCCACCACTTCCCCGTCGCTGCTGCTCTCAAGCTGCATCAGGCACGTCAGTCAGAGGGGCCCCTCTCCACCACTTCTAATGGCTTGGCAATCTCTAGGCGCCCTCATCGAACTCAAGCCGGACCCTGCTCTTGGTGAGCTGACTAGAGAGTGGGATTTCTCGCGGGTAAATTCTTTATAGCAGAGGTCATGCACAAGTTTTCCTCCTCGGTGCATCATCCTTCTTCCTCCCGGGATGGCTCCTTCTTCCTACTCGTGGTCTTCGAGGTTTCTTTTTTGTCTCATGGAAGATTCAGCTGCTATGGCTTTGCACTGCTGTCTGGGAGGCACTCCAGCTAGTTTTCATGTCACTTTACAATAAAGATAAAGATTTTCACAAACGCATGTTGATGGTAATTATTGACCACTTTTATATATATGGAAAGCTATCAATCATGGTATGAATGCCATTAAAGTTTTATTATTTATAACGATTTCCACGAGTTTTGGTGCATATTTAGTTTTGCAATAGAACTCAAGTAAAAACAGCGTAAATTGAGTGAAAAGAGAGAAAAATAGAAAACGGAAGAAAAGGATTGAACCAGGACAATTAGTATAAATTCTAAGAGTCTAAATGAGAAGAGAGGGCAGCTTCGTGAAGGCTGGACCCCACCTATTGGCAGGTGGGGGTCGGGGCGGCACCAGTGGGGCGGTCGGCACCCCTTGGCGCCATGTGTCCTCATACGAAAGCTTCCTACAACCGACCTAGGGAGTACATCCTTGGCCGTCCCGGTTTAATCCAAGGGCTGAGATTTATCCTATGGGGCTATAAAAGAAGGGGCGAGGGGTACCCCCGAAACCTAATTCATTATTCATAGATAGAATTTCTTCTCTCACGAGAAGTCTAGGGTTAGAAAGTCGAGATCCTATGATTAGAGCATAGCCACTTCAAGATTAGCTACTACGAGATCTTATTAGCAATCAAGTTTATTAGAAATAGAGATTAGTGAGGGGCGCCCGGAGGAGTTCAGGCCTCTCGAATCTTTCTCTCTTGCATTACGAGAGATCATTCTCTTTCGCAAGAGGAGGAGTGTATTTAGAGATTATTTGTTGTTCGACTTCATAATTAAAGTAAGTTTTGGTTTATTTTATTCTTTAAGTTTGCAACTCTTATTGAGTACTTTAATCTTGGTTGCTCTTGATTAGAGGGATAGTGTCTAGAGTAGGCGCGGTGCTTAGACTATAGTTATCTATGAATGTCCCTTTTTGGCTTGGAATCGGTGGTAGTATCATAAATATGACTTTTATAGCTTTATTGAATCTCTATAGCCCAGTTCCGCCAAGAAGTGAGCGGTAAGCTTTGTACGTTCTTAGTAGAGTAAGTTTGCTTTACTTTATTAAGGATTAGCTTCCCGATAGAATAAATAAAGTAGGGTTTATCGAGATTAGAACTAGAAGCCGTGTTCTCTCCTAATTTTAGCTAGTTTCTTAAGTACTTTTGATTGTGAAGAGGATTGGGTAAACGCTAGTTATATTCATGTCACAAACCCGATTCGATTGGGCTTGGGCGAGGAAGGTGGCATAGGGGCGGCGGTGTCGGCGGCGGCGGCGGCGTGGCGGTGGCGGTGTGTCACGCCCCACTTTTAATGGGTCGTTAATCACACGTGTTTGCGCCGGGATCATGCCACAAACACGTCTATTAGTAGCAGATGATGATAAAAAACGAAATTAATAGTAAACCGAGCTATAGAAATATAGGGTGGAAAGGGGCTTCTGATGGCGACGAAGGGTCACCAAGCGGGTTACAATATCGAGTTGGCCAACCGAAGCGGTGGATTAACTATGACACCGCCCCGTACTCCGCGGCGGACTTGTGCATGGATGAAATCACGGGCTTCAACGTCCTTCTCCTAAGCAAACACCTTCACGAACTCCTACGATACGCGGGTCTCTACCTTGTCGTCGATCTTACCTTCACATGTGCCGATATATACGTAAAAATAGAGGGGTGAGTACAAACGCGTACTCGGCAAGTCCCAACCGGGGGTTGTAATTATTAAGGGTTTGGGCCCTAGGAGAGTCTCTAAAATCTGCTCTCGCTAGTTCGGGTTATACCATATCATCACTACTTGTCATGGTCACCACAAAGTTAGTCATCATCAAAGTGTATTCTAATCATAGATGTTCGGGCCTAGCACTTGCCCATTCAAGGGCGTGGCTATTCGAATAGATTCAATTAACTCTGTAGGGGTGTACAAATTTCCCCACACGATAGCCTTTGCCCTTACCACCGCGACTTGGCTTAGAGCGGGCCTAACGAGATCCGTACCAGCTTGGGTGCTACCCTAGGTTTCGGTATAATCCCTCACGACTTCTCGGGGGGTTGGAAATGGGAAGATCACCTAGCATCCCATTAGCACACGGCATTGCGGAAGATCACCTAGCATCCGCCAAATCAATAATTTGTATACGATAATAACATTGCGCCAAAAGTTTTACGTGGAGGATCACTTAGCAACCCACGCCAACCCGACCTCGGAAGATCACCTAGCATCAGAATTCGGCTCCCAGATAGATCGTTGCCTCACTGGCCCACCTTGGATCGAAATTATACCTTAACCAGGGGAGGTGTAGAATCAAGCGAATCCCATCTCGGTGTGTGGTCATGCGATATAATTGCACCGGGTAGAAGGTCTATGAACCGGTCCTTAGGGAGGCGAGCATCTCTCCGATTCATCCCCGATCGTGATTAGTCCACCTCCATGTAGACTATCACCACTCACCTTTTGTTGAAATGGTTCACATTATTACTTAAGTTAACGACAAAGCCTAAAGCGAAGCCTCACGCACATAGCCCATGAGTACTACCGCCGCGGCTTGCCCCCGTTATACTTATCTTAACATCTTATTAAACATTATAGTAATTGGGTCGAGGTTAGGGGGGGGTAGGACTTGCTGGAGGTTCTTACGACCGGGCCTTGGCGTCGAGCGTCTCTAGCTATCTTGAGCGGAAAACTCCTATCGAGATTCGATGTAGAACTTCTACAAGATACGTTGATAACCTAAGCTTGAACTAGAGCATCCAAAACAAACATAGAACATTATGGTGGCAATGGGTTAGATGCATAGAGCTAGATTTTAGATGAATTATGGAAGTTGTTTCATGCGAAAACGGAGTTAGTATGCATGAGATATGGGTTTTATAATATTAATCCCTAGTTAAATCATTAGGGTAATATTATAATATAATTTTATCATGTAACAAAATTATAACTAATTACATGATAAAATTCTACAATTCAAAAAAATGAATTTACAAATTTTTAAAAAATTTTTCGACACGGGAAAGTCTACTTTTAATACTATGTGTACAATAGCCCGGGTAGGCGTAGCAATTTACACAGTGTACACAAAAAAACTCCATACACGTGGATGCCACGTGGGTCCGTGGACGCCACGGTGGCGGACATGTAAAGCGCCACGCGTGTCGTGGGTCACCGGGTGGCACCGGCGGGCGGTTGACGAGGTATGGCGAGGAGGCGGCGTGTCGACCTCGATTGGTCCGTGTCGTGGCCGCCGTTCTTGTTGTTGACGGTGGTGGCGGTCGGTCCTCGTCCGTCGGGCCTTACGCGGCGCGCCGCGTCGTTCGCGGAATCGGGCTCCCCATGGCCGTGCTCGTCAAAGTGGGGCGTGTGAGGTTCCTCGTCGTCCTTTGGACTGATGGTGACGATTAGGACGGCGGGTGGTTTCGTTTCCACCCTGGCGCGCACGGCGGAGCTTGGCGACGGCGGCCCTCGGGGTGGCCTCGGCACAATGCTAAAGCAAAGGAAAAGGATGGAAACGAATGGAATAGATTTGCAAGGCGTACCCGGGCGCGCCCGACGAGCGGCAGCGACTCCAAGCGACGGCGCCTGGACCTCTAGCGGGGACGGCGGCGAGTTTCCGATTTGAAACTTGTCCCTTCTTTGGAAACGGAGGGCGGAGGAGGAGGGAGGGGAAGCGCCGCGGCATGTTCCCTGGGGCGGAGCTTCCCCCGCGGTGGTGAGGGCGGCCTCGTTGTGCCCGGGGAGCTATTTATAGGCCGAGCTGCGGCAGGCCCTCCCGTGAGATATTTTTCCTTGCGGCCGATCTTTAAACCGCATCTGCGGGCGCAGCGACTTCCAGCTGGATCAGCTGCACCGAGCTTGTGCCCTCGTGTTCCTCGGGTGCCGACTTGCTCGGCTCGTCGGGTCCCACGTCGCCTACAAATGCGACGGTGGTCGTCCCGTCATGGCGGCATGGTCGTCGGCCCGCGCTGGTGCGTTGAATGCGATCCCCGTGGCGTGCGGACGGACTTGGGACGCCCTCGTCGTCGTGTGATCGCCCCGATTAACCGGCCAGTCGTCTGGTCACGTCGGAGAGGCCAGCGGTGCGCCAGTAAGGCCTGCGCGGGCGCTGTGCGCGTTTACTCCCACCTTGGTACGTGCGGCTTCGAGGTGGACGACAACGGGACCCGGCGGATAGAGCCACCGCTCCCTGTTCGGAGGTCGTCTTGTCCCCTGTCGTGGCAGGACCGTAGCGGGGTGGGACCAGCGGCTGACTGCGAGCGAGGAAGAAGAAGACGATGGGGTGGGGTCCGGCTTGTCGGTGGGAGAGAGAGGGAGAAAAAGAGATGGGCTCGCTGGGCTTGGCTTTACGGCCTTGGGCCGGGCCGCCCCCACTCGGCCACCTGGAAAAGCGGGAGAGGGAGGAAAGGGTGCTTGTTGGGCCAGCAAGAATGAGCCCACGAGCAGTTCCTATCCCCCTCTCTATTTTCCTTTCCTTTCTCTATTTCTCCTTTCTCCCCTTCTCTTTTCTTTATTCCATTCCCTTATTATTTCATGTGTGTAAATACATATATATATTTATTATATTTACTTGCATAAGATCTTGAACTTATATTCTCCTAAGCTTTTATTTATGAGAATATTTATTCAAGGTGCTCATACAAATATATATGTGTACACACATTTTTTTCCTTTCTTATTATTTCATGTGTGTGTTTATATATATTCTATACATATTTTCATTCACTCAAGTACTTGGGCCTCCATCCCCCAAATTTTATATCTTGGAATTATTTGCCCAGTTGTACCTTTGAATAAAATATGTATATATGTTTGTACAACACATTTCCTAGAGTTTGTGATTTCATGTGTAACATATATGTTATAAATATTTATACAAGCACATTTATTCCCATGACCTTTATAGTCGAGAATATTTATTTATTGTGCTCATAAAAATATTCATATATATTTTTTGGTACACACGAGTTTCGAGTATCTATTATTCCCGAGAAAAATTGTAAAAAGCTTCTCATGCATTTACTTCCATTAATAAAATCTAGAACTTACCTTGCATCTTTTTGCGACCATAAAGCTCGGCAAGCAACAAACAAGATTTCCTATTTTCTATATGGTGAGGGTTTTAAATGCAGGTTTTTGAAAACAGGGTTTCGGTCTAGCGGAAAATAAATCAAGTTTTAGTTGTAATTCAAAAAGTTCAAATTTTTAGTGATTTTTTTAAAATGATGCAAAAACACGGGTGTTACAAATCTACCCCACTTAGATGAATCTCGTCCCCGAGATTCCAAGTCTACTGAGTGAAGGTCCTAACTTGAGGCCTAAAGGGGTGGAGATAGAGATAGGGAGAAGGGGAAAACTTTCCATTGCTTATAGTCTTTGTCTTTGTCGGACCTCTACGATTATCGTGCTACTCCGTTTCGGGGCAACAACACGACCTCGTGGAGGGCATGCCTTCTGCTGTTGACGATTACTGCTGCTTTTACCCCCTTGTTCTTGATCTGCATCTGGTCTTCGTAGTCTTCGTGTATTCCTTGACGGCTACCCCACTTAGAGGGTTTATTCCTCTAGTGTCCTTTAATCTTCTGGTGTCTTCCGAGGTCGTCTAGTGCCTGTCTTCTTGCTTGTTTCCTTCGCGGTCTTCTGCGGTGTCTCTCACTGTCTGGATTCTCATGGGTGGTAGTCATCGTGAACCTTGGGATTCCATTGCTCTTTTGAAACCTCAAGTTTTCCGTTGCTCTTTATTTTCTTATTTTAGCCCATCTCTGTATCTCACTGTTCCTTGTTCTCACCCATTTGTATTTTCTCTTCATCTTTTGCATATAGCACTACCCCACTTAGAAAAAAAAATTCTTCTTATTTCATTTGCTCTGTGGCTTTTTTATATTTAGGCACCCGTCGTTTTCTTTTTCTTTGTTGATACTCTCATATGGATGGTGGATCAAGCACAATGATTTTGATTACTTCGGGGGAGTACAACAAGTAGAGTGAAAAGGAATTGCTACTCTCTCTACTACACCTCCCTTGGGAGTGGTGGTTCTTCTGGCGTCGGTCATGGTGGCTTCGACCTGGCTGGTCCGGTACTTGGCTCTGCGGCGGGGCTTCTTCTTCTTGGTGGTGCCTGACCAGGGGCGGGGGTGGTCCTTCTTGTCGGTCTTCTGCCCGGTGATGGTGGCCCGGTGGAGTCCGTTCTCCCCCGATGAAGGGGTTGACGAACATCCCTTACGTGGTTGTAGGTTCTGGCCGGGCCGTGGCGTGTCTTCTGCGTCTTGATTGGATGGCGAGGTGGGTGTCGCTCGGTTCTCGGACGTGTCGCTCCTGAATAGCCTTCGGGGCCTCGGCAAGTGTAGCCTCTCGGCGAGATGCCGTGGCGACTTGCTTTTTATGGGCATGCTCCGCGGAGTCGTTGAACGTAACTTTCGGCTCGCTTCGGCTCGGCGGATCAGGCTTCTCAGGGCGGTGTCTTGGCGGTCGTCTTGCTCATCGAGGGCGGCGGTAGGATAGCGGGTGCTTGATGACAGGGGCTGCCTTGTGGACCTTGCCGCTTTCAAGCGAGCAATCGAGGCGGGGTCATTCTTCTCTTCTGGTGGCGGTGCCTCATGGGGGTGCGGGCGATGGGCTCCTTGTAGATCCGGGAAGCGATGTAGTGCCTTGCGTCGCGGCAGCTGGGTAGGTGTCGAGGAAGCGAAAACCGATGGCGGTCGTGCTCGGTCTTCGGTGATGGCGGGGTATTCTTGGCTCTTGGTGATGTGATGCGGTGACTTCGCGGCGATGGGTGCAGCGCTCTTAAAAACGTACTCGCTACCCTCATATTCAGGGGAGTTCTCTCGATGCCAAGGTTCTCGTGCGGTGTGGTAGAGAAGTTGGGGAAATCCGGGGGTGTTGATGCACTGGCTGCTAACCCAAAGCCAAGAATATGCGCTGGTGGCGGCGGGGCGGCTGTGCGCGACGGCGGGGCTAGCGGCGACAACAAAGGTGGAGGCAAGGTAGAGGCACGAACTATTTTATTTTATTGCTTGTCCCCAAAGAGATTACATACCCTTGTTTGTATAGCCCGGCTAGTGGGACTTGTAATCTAAGCAATCTCTATAAGGTTTCCTTATACGATTGGAATACCTTTTACAAGCAATATTTATTTCCTAATAAGGGTCTTCCTTATATGATTGGAATATCCCCTTTTTCACACCAAAAGTTCTAAGATAATCCTAACTTGATGACGAAGCGAGTTGGAGGCGGAGAAGGCGGAGGCGCAGGGGCGCCCGGCCAGCCTGCCGCGCGCGCGCGCCCCCCTCGTGGGCCGGCCACGGTTGCTTTTGGGCCCTCCTAGCCCGTCCCAGGGCTGGCCCAATTCCGACACATGACAATTCACCTACTGTTCCTTTGGGTTCGATATTTTTAAAACCGGGAGTTCATCTTTTGGTGAAGTGCTACAACAAAAGATTTCTATATGTGTGTTTGCGGATATTTTTATCTTTATTGTGTGCATATAATTGATACCAGCAACACACGATAGAAATATTGTTGTAACACTTCACCAAAAAGAGGAGCTCCCCGGTTTAAATATCAGCCAAAGGAATAGTAGGTGAATATAACTAGGTTTACTTAATCCACTTCACAACCAAAGTAACTAAAGAAGGAGATAACTTCTAGTCTTCTAATTCTAATCTTGGCAAACTTTTGTTTTACTTCTTCTATCGTGGGCGCTAATTCTTAATAAAGTAAGACAGTAGTAAGAACAAACAAAAGTCTACCATTAAGCCTATTGACGAGAGGTGGGCTACATAGGATTCAATAAATCTATAAAGTGACCTTTATAATGCTACCACCGAAACCGGGTCAAAAGGCAAAGAATTACTCCTTTAAACTAGAGCAGCAAGGACTAAAGCACTAAAGGGATATGCAAACTTGAAGAATAAAGTAAACTAAATCTTACTTTAGTTATGAAGTCGAATACTAGATAATCTCGTAAACAAGCTCCCGTCGTGAATTGCGAGGGACATGGTGAAGGCAAGATCAATCGGTGACAAATGCTAGAATTCATTGTTACCGAGATAATTTTGACTTCTCTTAACTCTATTACTAACGATGAATTGCTAATAAGGGTTTCGGGGGTGGTGCGCCTCTGCTTATATAACCTCCTAGGATGAATTTTAGCCCTTGGATCAAACCGACTTCATTGGGCGACATAGATGTAACCCCAAGGTCGATTGTGAGAAGGTTCCGAAGTTGAACACGTGGATCCACTGACAAGGCGACCGCCCTGTCTGTGAAACCCCACCTTGTCATGTGTGGGCCCCACCTTTGACGGGGGAGTCTTTTCTTGACTAGTAGGTCCCCTAAATTGCTACTAATGGCTCTGTAAAGTCTTTTTCTTCCATTTCTTGATTTTCTCTCTTTTCTACAAATTTTAGAGTTTATTTTGCAAAATAGAGTATACACCAAAACTCGTAAATTCATTAGTAATAATTATCTTTTAATAGCATTGATCCCTTGTTTGATAGAAAAAATAATAGGTGATTTTATACTTTATTTACCGTCAACACTTTCCAAAGTGACTGACTCTTTCGCTTTTGTAGCGCCTCCAAACATTTTAGTCCTTTTCAAACCACACTATTTTGACGTCTATTTCCACTTGTGGTGAGACCGAGGTGATAATTGGGAACTTGAGAAGATGCATTGGGAGAAAGAAGAGAAAGCTAGTTGGACAACGGTGCTTAGTACAAAAAACAAGCACAAATGATTGCTAAGAATGTTTGTTTATTCAGTAAGCTTTCTCAAGATTTCCCAACTCATAAATCTCGTCCTACTGACATTGGACCGGTCATCAAAATTGGCAAATTATCTTGTCTGATCACAATCTCTACAAGCAGTGATTCGGTTTTCTTCACAATGCCTTTGTTCTTGGAAGAGACACTGTCCACATGCCTTCCACCAAAATCTCTGAGGCATCTTCTGGTGTCCTTGATGTTCACAATTCTAATGAGAGATCTCCGAACCAAGGCATCTTTCAAAATCTCAAAAAGAGATCTTCACAGCAACAACCATACTGATCGAACCACCAGGATTTATCAGGCCAACAACATTGAGCATGTCCCCAACTTTCAGGCTGGCTGAAATAATTAATGACAGGTCTCATCATCAAGCCAGAAAGAAGCCATCCCAGGTGATAATTGAGCTGCATCCTAGTTGACTAAATGGTTTTAACCAAAAAAAAAGTCATAAGCTGTAAGGTTGTAGATCTCATCGAGATCCATAACTTTGATATAAAATTTATATTCGTATGATTTTGTTTCAAAAAGTTATGAATTTTATTGTGATGCTACACAAGTCAAATCGTCAGCTCATATTACGAACCGTTGGTGAAGTATTCACTGCTGGTTCATAATACCAAAAACAGCAATGAAGATGGATCGACTAGCACCAACGGTTCGTGTAACATGTACCGGCGGTAATGATAAGTTATCACCGTGGTATTATGAGCCGTTGATGATACCATATTCACGGTGATGAGTATCATCACCGGTTTTCAGCAAACCGGTGGTAAAAGTGGCGGCGGTGATTATCATTTATGTAGTAGCGAGCTCCATATGTAAAAACACTATTTCCCTACCTCCATTGCACTCCCGTATTATTGGTTCCACCGCCCTAATACATTACTTATCTCATCCTTAGTATAAAGATTGAGAGGCCTCCAACATGTTACCTCATCTCATCTCTAATACCTAAAATTTTTAAGTACTAAAACATATCCCCTCTCTCCTGAATGTAGGGGAGACCTTGCTCTAATTGTTACTTCTGGCGGATGCACTATTATCAGACATAATTGTTTGCCCACGGAGGTTGATGGATCACCATAGCTACACACGCAAATCCAGTTCTATTGCCCATGAATTGAGCATCGCCGCGGAGGTCAAGCTTCTGCCTGCAACTGCTGCATCACATGAATCAGAAGGGCTAGGCTCAAAGGCTGTTGCAAGAATTAATTGATGCAAAGCTTGAAGACTCTTCCAAATCGGCTAGAGCTCAGTGCCAATGGTGTCCAATGAATAACTACTCCCGCGGCCTTGACCCACCTCCCAGTGCCTAATTAAGCTATCCGGGCTGACTAGATCTAGCTAGGAGGACCCGACTCGACACCAACTGATTCGTCGGGCGTCACTACCCGGCGCCGCCGCGCCCGGGATCATTAGCAGCAGCGCTGGCCACGCTAATAAGGATAGCGGTGCACGCCAGCAATAGATGGAATACCGGGCGCACAGGAGGTTCCACCCCGCACTACTTGAAATAACAGACCACGGCCCGTTTCATTGGGCCAATTTTAATTTTGAAGCCCATAATGCTTTCTAGTTTTCTCCCCGTCTCGGGCTTCTCGTTTCTCTTGTCAACCATTCATTGGGCCGTTTTTTCTCGTTTCTCTTGTCAACCATCAATGGGCCGAAAAAACTATAGACCGTAACCTATAATTTTCTCTTTTAGGGACAACGGATTGTGGGTAAAATAAAAGGGCGGGGGGATGGTTTCAAATACATATGGAAGTGGAAGTACAATATATTAATAACATTTTTGTATTTATTACAAAGGATAAAACCAAATAGATAAAAAAAATGATGTTTCTGTTATCTTCAAGACTTGGAAAATAATGAATATTCCTGAAAAAAAAAAAGATTATAAAAAGAATATACTTACATCAAACACTAGTTCATAAAAATAGACTTTACTCGTAGGTTTATGAATTTACACCAAAATTTTAAAAAAGATATTGAACTATTAATTTATAAACTTTAGTAAACGCTACAAGTTGTCACTATAAATGCATGACAGATTGCTACAATGTGATGCACTTGACCATTTTTACATGTGAGCAACTGGAAAAATCTAAAATATAACAACAATGCTTGAAATACCTTCATTATATTTTATAAACCTAGACATAAGATACATAATGAAAACATATATGAAGTTATCTACATAGACATTCAATAAAGAAGAAAAACCATACTGGACGCAACAATGAATTCAGTGCTGGTTTTGAATGAATGTTACTATGTCATGTTATAATATATGATCCATAATAACCATCTCAACAATCAATCACTTAATCAGTCAGAAAAAGAAGAGTGGCTATAATGTGTACCTTCTCAATCAACTTGAACTCAATAGTAGGAGGCATTCCGTTGCACACCCTAAAAAAGCAAAAAAAAAAAAATGTATGTGTATTTGACACAAATGTGAGGATGTACTAGTCAAACTATGATATCAATGCGAAGGAAACAATAAAATAGTTTAAGGGCCACTGTACAACAAAAAAAAATTGAAAAAATATGAAGACTAAATTATCTCATGCAACCAACATGATAGCGCAATTATCTCTCGCCGTCGTGAAACAGAGCCATCTCAACATCCCAGCATAACCGTGAGGCTCCCTCCAGAATGAATGCAAGATCAATCACCAGTGGATCTAGGCTTGGAGCAATTAAAGCTATTGGATCATTTCACCATTTCCCTCAAATTTTCATATTATTAGACAGGCTCAACAGCATACAATTGAGTACAAAACACACTTGGGACTTGTAGATGTTTAGTAATTTACATTCAGCAACTAAAAGCAAAATCAGAAAAAAAAAACGTGGCTATAGTTCCACCTGCAGCAGATTCAGAAACATTTAAAAAGTGACTCTATTCAGTACCCACAACAATGTCACCAACAGAAAAGTGGCTCTAGTGCCTCCAACAAAGCAGCCCCCACACAACCCAAAAAAAAAAACATAATCTATTCACTCCAAAAGCACAAACAGTAACAGATGTGTACTTAGACCTCAACGATGCGCGAGTGAATAGGAAAAAGGGCACAAAGAACATGCTTAAATAACTAGTTCGAGCCTCTACTCAAACAATTTCCTCTAGAGCCAAGAGAAAGCAGTGCTTCAAGCTTACTGGAGTGAAAGTTTTATGTTGCAATAGTTCAAAGTTTTTAACCTATAAATTAAAAGTTTTTCACTATAATAGTACAAAGTTTTATATCTAATGTAAAAAGTTTTGAACCTAGCAATACAAAGTTCCTAATATTATAGTGTAAAGTTTGCTATCTCATCATTCAAAGTTTTGTAACAGCAAGTCTAAAAGTTTTTAAGCTATTAATTAAAAAGTTTTTCACTACAATAGTACAAAGTTTCATATCTAGTATAAAAGTTTTGAACCTAGCAGTACAAAGTTGCTAATATTATAGTCTAAAGTTTGAACCTAGCACTAAAAAGTTTTTTAATATTTGTTTCCAAAGTTTTTAAACTAGAAATAAAAAGTACCAACAAGTTCAGAGAAAAAGTTTATTATGCAATAGTGCAAAGTTAATTAAAAAGCAATATAAAATTTGCTATCTCATGATTCAAAGTTTATAATGTAAATAGTTCAAAGTTATTCAAATAGCAATATAAAGTTTTCTATCTCATCATTCAAAGTTTTGTAACAAAGAAGTCTAAAGTTTTTAAGATATTAATTAAAAGTTTTTCACTACAATAGTACAAAAGTTTCATATCTAGTATAAAAAGTTTTGAACCTAGCGAAGCATACAAAGTTGCTAATATTATAGTCTAAAGTTTTGAACCTAGCACTAAAAAAGTTTTTTAATATTTGTTTCCAAAGTTTTGAACCTAGCTCAAACAAATTGGGTGGCGGGCAAAGAACCACAAAGGGGCGAGAAAAGGTGGACCTTAATGAAAGACTCACCCAACTCATCAAGTCTCGAAAGGTTGAAGAAGCAAAAAAAGACGGGGTTCAAAAAAACAGGGGTACCCTTCGATCCAATAGCAACCGAAATAAGGCCGGGAAAACCACCATCTAGCTATCTCCTCTACTGAACACTGATATTCCATCAGATTCCCATCCTTTAAAACAATGTTCAAGTAGTACACACTCTAAAACTTACCACTATCTTGCAGACTCGACCAAGGAAGGGGCGAGGAATAAATGTTGCAACAGAAACCATCATGGAGAATCGGAAAAAAATGAAGTAGATCCGCACAATATGACAGAGGTCATTGCCGGTGTGAAAATTAATTCCTACCTAACACTTAGAATTCATCAAACATTGTCGATGTAAAAAGGCCCACTCTAGACAATTACACTAATCTTTCAAAGTTGACCAAGCGGGGCGGGGAGAAAAAGTCGAAAACAGAGACCAAATATGGAGAAACAACATGTAAAAGGGGAGCACCTAAGTTAAGTTCTTGGCCACCGCAGTGCTTTATTTGGTTAGTCCTACAATCTGTCCCTATTATTTGGATACAAAAACAAAATGGAAACTATACTCACTCTTGAAACACTCTATTTAATTTCTATCTACGTAAGTCCTAATGATTATAACCAAGAACTTTATAGTCATGATTCATGAACTTATTAATGCAAAATCTCTTTTATTTAATCCTTTATCTCCATACCTCTATTTATTAATATCTCTCTCTACCTAAATCTCTCTATTTATTTCTATCCGACTACACCTCGCCCAACTGCTTCTCTCGAATATGAGAAACTATTAAATTATAAACTTTGATAAACTGTAAGAAGTGGTCACCTTAACCGCATGACGTTTTTCTAAAATAAAATTGGGATGCATATTATTTCACTTGGGTGCAAACATTTTCACACCATGTCATGCGGTTGAACATTTTGCATTACGAGCATCTAGGGGACAACTACAAATATATAGAACACTCAATTGAGCAGTCAAAAAAGAGAAAAAGACTGCCTCTAATGTGTACCTACTACATCAACTTGTTCTCAACAAGAAGAGGCGTTCCTTTGCACACCCTAAAAAAAAAAAGGAAAAAAAGCTATCGTAAGATTTGCCACTAATGTCGGGATCTACTAGTTAAACATCGGCAATATCTTTTTAAAAAGGTTCACCGATTACGAGCAATGAGAGAAAACAAATCAAGGAAAACTAGCACGAAATATTAAAAAAAAAGGGTTAATATGATAACCTTTTTAAAAGATAACTCACCTCGAATTGATAATATCTTCTTGATATCAACCGAGAATCGAATTTGTCATTGTATGGGTGAGTCAAGAAATAATATGACAAAGACTCTCGTAATGCTTTTGCTTCCTCCTATTAAAAAGAAAGTAGTTACAAATAAGAAAAACGAAAAGGTGTTTTCAAGAAAGTGAAGATATGGGAAAAAAATACACTTGGATGTGGTCCGATAGTTACCGGTTTGAATAAGTGTTGGCTCTCACCATCATGGCTTTGCATTAGTTTCATCACAAAGATTCCACTATCACAACCGTGTTTGGGTAAAAAGAAAAAGAAAACTTAATTTTGGACAAAGAAATTTCTATTGTAAGCAAATGTGAAAGCAAAAAGATTATACAATAACGAACCGGTTTTTGTGTATTGGTCACCTGAATCCGGTATACGCTTTCCATTTCCAGATGTGAACTTGTCGCTATGTGGGCATGCATAGTTAAACAATCTCTTAAAATTCGAATGATAGTCTCGCATCACTTTCAACTTCTTCAAACAGATTGATTAGAATCAAGACTTCAAATTTTTTATTTCTAAAATTTGCAACTACAAGGTACCAATATCGATCATAGAATACAGGGGATGAACACCTGTGCAACACACAAAAAAAGAAAAAATAAAAACTATTAGTTAGTTTGTTAGGTCTATATTAACAACTTGTTACATGAAAGAAAAATAGGTTATCATCAACATTACCATAGACATTGCGTCTAGCCTTGTAACCTTGATTTGGTGCTATGAAATGCTTTGACAAAGACGAGAATCGCCTTCCTTCCTCTGGAGCAATTTCTACATAAAAAAACGACAAAGATATGAGAAACAACAAGAGAATTAAATAAAATAAAAATATGGCATTGTCTACAAAAGCTAATTAGGAAAAAAGACATACTCCTTTCTCAATTTGGACAATATGTCTGTACCAATAAGAAGTTGACAATAGATTCACTTTGTTCTTTTCAAATTCCTCACCAACACAACTCTACCCATTAGATCAATCACATATGATGACACTTTACCATAGACTTGCATGGATAGACCGAATGTCTTGTGATCCACCTAGTTCTTTTTCGATCCGAACAACTCTAGGCCTAGCGAGAGAATTAAAAAAGATGTAATAAAGATATTTGAAAATCAGTTCAATGAGTCAAATAAATACATGAATAACTCTTGCAGACATGATATTTGTATACAACATAAAAAAAGGGAAAAAAGGGAGAAACTTGCCTTTTGCCGTTGTAGGGTATTTGATCAACAATAACTTTGAAGACTTCTTTCTCAACTAGTGTAGATGTGAAATTGATGTGATATGTCAACGGTTTGCAAGGTGTTAATTGAGAGACATGATCGATTAGTTACTCATCCGCTAGATCAATACTATTGTCGATTGAATGAGATTTTCCATCGACATTCCACCATTGTAAACAATATTTTACGCAACCAAGTCAATTACTTTGGAAGAACCATCAAGAAGCCTCCTTGATAAATTCATTTGCAATCTTGCATCATTCGCTGACCTTGGTCGCCGCTTGATGAACCCCCGATCAACCATTTTAGGGCGAACATAATTGTGGCGGTGGTCCGACCTCAAAATCGAGAATCTAAGCCATGACCAAAAAGTCAAAATCTATATCGCCAGATGATTTCTTTGGAGTTTTCAAATCGATGGTCGGGGTTGATTTTTAGGCCGAGATGAATCAACATTCCGAGCATTCTTTAGAGTTGTCAAATCGAGACTGGGGCTGAACCGTAGCTGCACAAGAAATGTCATTCGAGTATTCTCTAGAGTTGTCAAACCGATGGTCAAGAACATTTGTAGTCGCAAAATGAATTGCCATTCCGAGCACTCCCCGGAGTAGTCAAACCGGATAGCTTGGGATCATTTGTAGCGCAAATGAAGCAACTTTTTCGATCGGATCCAACATCCACATTCTTAGAGGGAAACATTGTCTTGCTACTTTCCACATTCTTCATTATCTGTGGCTTCAATTGAGTGCACGCATCATGGGATGGAGTGAGATATCAAAGCTACATGTGTTGCATTTGTCTTGGTCAAGCATGGAAGATCCAAGAATGAGCTTGTAGGCCTACTCGACACCGGATCCTTCACATACATTGAACTTTCAATTGGTTCGAGACCGATGTCCCTAAAACTATATCCTCAACCTTGACTACAACCGAACTCTCTCAGATTGCCTACAACTTTATCCTTTTCCTTCACCGGTGAACAACCAATCTGTTGGGGAGACCGATTTGCTTGCAATGATATCCCGATGCTTTCCTAAAAATGAACTCGCTGATTTGTCTCGGTAAACTTACGCTTCACCGACATTAGACTATCAAGATCTTTGAGAATTTGAGTTGTCAACTATTGTATTCTTATCCTTTAGTAACCTTTTTGCATGCGGTTGTCATTTCGGGATGAATTACCGAATTGACACAATCAACCTTTTGTACAGGAACCAAGTGAGCTTCGCTGAGTCGCCTCTCGATGAACAATGCCATGCGGCATGCATCCTATCGAAAAAATGTGACAAGATTGGTTCAATGGCACTCACCATTTCATTTACCACAATTTGTGAGAGACTTGCAAACCGAGTCTTGAAAGAACATGATACGACTTGCATTTGATTGACATTTCGAAGATCCATTGGGAAGTGCAGGGGGAGATAGCACTTGTCAAAGCAATATTCTCCTTGCCGGACTTCAGCCGCAATTGTAAATGTAAAAGTGTCATATAACTTTCCAGAGTACTTTTTTTTTGAATTTATAGAAAAAAAAATGTGGACAAAGAAGAAAACATCACCGGTAATCTCCCAAAAATACACCCATCAATATCCTTTGCATCTAAAGTCCGAATGCTTTAATCATGTCTACGTCGACCAAAACTTCGGGGCGTGGCACAACCACATCAATAGCATGATGGGGCATGTTTAGCGACTCAAAGTATATTATCTATGAACAAAAAAGAGGAGTATGTATCAGCAAGATGGGGAATTTTTAAATGAATTAGCCCATGATACATGAATGTGGAAGAACAAAATGATCAACAGAAAACACACGGGGAAAAAAGGTAAAAACAAAGTAAAGAAAGCATCATAATTGTCACTAGGGAAAATTGCATACCACAAGTGCAAGAATGCAACCACCAAGAGTCGTAGTCGATGAGCTTGTTACTGTCCTTTGATAAAACTCAATAGAGTCACTCAGCTTATCTAGCACAAAGATCGCACCGATCATATGATGATATTTCTTGAATAATCGAACAAATGAATAGTAATGTCTGTCGATCTGCGATCATAGCTAGTCGGGCAAAGCAAACAACCAACGGCAAATAGTGTGAAAATCCTCTTGAATTTGTCACCAACAAGATCCGAGTCGATGAGTGCTTTCAACTCATTGATAGTTGGAGTTTTCCCTTTACTGACTTGTTTCATCGGCTATGAGTTTCTTCACGGACTCATCACAAATCTTGCATATTTGTTTTCCACCATTTGGAATACCCAAGACTAGATGAATGGACCGAGAAGTAACGGGAATCTAGACCCATCGCCTAAATGGAGGCATCGTGACTTCACATCAAAGTTCTTTGCAAGCCACAAACATATACTTCAAGGGCACGAATCACACCTGATATCAAGTAAGTGATGAAATCCAATACTCTCAACAATACACCTCTGTTCGGGTGTGAGAAGCTTTGAAACTGTGATGAACTTTGGTAGACTCAATTTTGTTGAGAATGCCTATACAAAACATTTAAGTCACAATCTAGGATAGCCAACAAAAGAAATATGAATAAATAAGCAATGATGAACAATGAAAAAACCTATAAGAACATGTTTGGTTTCATTTCTCTTACATTGGAATATGGATTCCTCAACCCATGTTCTCGTTTTGTTGACATTTTCTTCATGTGAGATTCAATTATCCAAAGCTTACTTTTACCCGGTGTACACAATTGCCTGTTAACAAAACAAGAGATGTTAGAAAAAATTAATTTAAAAAAAATGGTACAACTTATATGGTTTAGAAATATAAAGCAAGAAGAAGTTGGAAGAACAAATAGCAGTAGATGTATCTCAATCTCCCTCACTCTAAATCTCCGTCTCTCCCCCTGTTTCTATCTTCATATCTCACTCAATCTCTCTCTCTCTCTCTTCATCTATTGCTACCTCCATCTATCTATCTCCCTCTATCTCTCTCCCTAACTCTCTCTCCTCCATATTGCTCTCTCGTACAACAAAAAAAGAACAACACAAAATAAATGTATGATGGATTGGATCATATATCACAAAATAAAAGAACAACTCTCTCTACAATCGAGCTTACACCACAGGACCAAAACAACATTGATTGGAATTCGTCAAGGAAATTACTAAAAAAAATAAAAAGTTTGAAACATGTTAATAAAATATGGTCACTCACCATATTGTACAGTCATTGAGATGCACACATCGCTTCATAGTTATAAAAAGAAAAAAAAAGACCGGGGTATACAATTAGTGGTGTAGCAAAGTTAAGGCTATGCTTTATAGCCTAAGTAATTAGTTGTAAATACAGCTTTTCAATTTAACTATATCCTCTATCTTTTTGCCTCGTTAGGGGCCATGCTATTTTCATCCAAAATCTAAATCATTCAAAACAACTATGCCTAGTAGGGGCATCCTAAAATCTATTTTCTATCTCTCTCTGTCTCTCTATATCCATCCGTCTCACTAACTCCATCGCAGCTCTGTCTCCATCTCTTCCTCCCTCCATCTCCCTATCCCCCTATCCCTATACCTACTGTTCTCTCCCTCAACTTCTCTCTCCATCTTTCTATCCCTCGCTCCCTCCATCCTTCCCTCCCTCCCTAACTACCTCCCTCCACCTCTCCCTCTCATAGCTTCTTTGTGTGCCTATACTTTTCTCGCCTCTCCCTCTTCCCCTCCCTCCCTCCAACTCTCTCTCTGTCTCTCTCTGTCTCTCTCCCTCTCCCTATCTCTCACTCTCTACCTACCTCCCTGCATTCTGACAACCTACTGTGTAAAAGGACAACCATAAAAAAATAGTAGAGCTAGCAAATTCAGCAAAAAAAAAGGATTTCACCTGCACATTACCCCCTTGAAATTTTCAATAACACGAAAATGCAATGGCAAAAACCAAAGATCATCAAATCGGGGACAAAAAAAATGAATTTCAGATACAACAACAACAACATATATCGGAGACAACAAACAAGAACAACAGATATAGCTGCATGCCTTGTTCCTCTAATATGGAAAATCTAGTAAATATCCATCTCTCTGCAATTAACTTCATTTAGACTTAGTCTCCCTCCCTCTCCCAATGTCCATGTCTCTCTACCTCTGTATAACTCACTAATCCACCAAGGTTTGATAATTTGTAATGAACTATTGCACAAGATCTCTCTCAGTATACCTATCTCTATCTTTATATGTCTCCCTCTCTTCCTCTCTCCATCTCGATTTATCTATCATTCTCTCTCTCCCTCCCCTCTTTCTTAATCCCTCTCCTCTCTTTAAATATACCTACCTATTGCTCTCCCTGTATCTGTATCTACATCCCAACTCTCTCTACATTCTATCTATATCCCACTATCTGTCAATATCTCTAACTCTCTCTCTCTCTCTCTCTCTCTGTGTGTGTGTGTGTGTGTCTATCTACCTTTCTCTCTACATCTCACTATATCCCTGACTCCATCTAACTATCCCTCTGTCTTCCTCTCTCCTTTCTCTCTATACATCTTCATCTCTATACCACCAGTATACGATATGTAAATTCAGTCAATATCTATCTCACTGTTACCAACAGTGGTTTGAGAATTTAAAATAAACTATTGCACAAAAATCTCTCACTATCACTCTCTCATTCTCTCTCTCTCAATCTGTATCTCCCTCTCTATACCTCTCTCACTATCCCTATGTCTAGCTTGATCTGTCTCCCTCTCTTCCTCTCTCCATCTACATTTATCTATCAGTCTCTGCTCTCAATCTATCTGTATCTCTATCCCAACTCTCTCTATATTCTATCGACATCCCACTATATGTCAATATCTCTAACTCTCTCTCTCTATCTCTCTTTATCTCTCCATCTCAATCTATCCCTGAATCCATCTAACTCTCACTCGACTTGCTCTCTCTCCTTTCTCTCTATACATATACCTCTATCCTCTATACCAACAGTATACAGAAACAAAAAAAATCCAAAAAGGATTTCAAAAAGGATGCTACATACCAGGAGATTTCGATGAACAAAAAGGATTTCAAACCCGAATGCAGATCTGCAAAAAGAAAAGGCAGAAAAAGCTAGAGTAAGAAAAAATCCAAGCAGATCCAGATCCTGGATGGGGATCCCTTACCTGCCACTCTTCTGTACATCACCCGCACATGTGCACCATCTCGACAAACCGCACGCCCATCCGAGAGCAAATTTGGACACCCCTGCTAAGGGATTTGCACAGCTCCCCCCTCCAATGCTTTGGGTTGCTTTGTGGGTTTACGGGCCGGTTACGGTGTATCTGTGTCCTATGCGAGTGTCCTCCACTTGCACCTTTGGAGAAGAAAAAAGAAGGGAAAATGAAACAGCTTCGATGGTGAAAAAAGAGGGAAAACACACCGCATGTGGGCCCCGAGTTAAAAAATAAGATGTAAAGCAAGAAAACAATTACGTGTAATTGCTTTTTTCTTCTTGATCTGGTCCCAGAAATCCTCCATCCCTCCCTCCCTCCCCTCTCATCGTGTCTTTGCCGCTTTGTGCGGGCGGCGTGATCCTATGGATCATCCGGATCGGCATGCCCATCCGCCGTGGAGCACCAGAAAAATGGGGAGCATCAAGGCAAAAATGGTGGCATCCAGGAAAAAAAATCTGCCAGGAAAGGTAACAACAAGAAAATTTTGATCAAAAACCATCAAATCCCCATGAATAATTCTAGAAAAACTTTGTTCAACTCCTATATTATTGATTACTGACACACTAACCTCCAAAGAAAAAGAACAACTGAATCAATTACTTTCCTTCGAGCTCTACACATTCACCTATTTATTTTTTTGAAAGCAATCCTTTCTATATATTTTTGTATACTACCTCTCAAATCGATAATAAAAAGAACAAAGTATACCTTGTTGCATACAAACTTTACAGTTTAACATGACTAATGATATTAAAAAAGGATAGAAGGAAAAAAAAATGAAAAAGAGTAAGGAGAGATGTTCCTTGAATGATCCAACATTTTAGTCAAACTTGAATAATTACAAGGTTACAATATTGATTGCTAAGCAATTAAAATTGGAAAAACTCCATCTGTCCACGAGATATACTAGACCACCCACTATACAACCTGGATTTTGTTACATGAAAAGTATAGAGTTAACATTCTAGTGGACAAACTAATATGCCGCGATTTGCACTACTAGGAGACTAAAATTCAACAATCTTGCGAAGATCGTGGCTTCTCGCAAAAAGATGATTCAGCATGGTCTTCAAAGTTAATCGATAGGGACATGCAAATTATAAAAAAAAATAGTCGATAACGTTAGGAATACATTTTGTGTACACCTTAATATCTCGATGCAATTCATGTCTTGACTAAAAAGGAACTGATGTTCTCTTGCGAGATGGATAACTTAAGCGAGAATAAACTATTGGAGCAATGTAAGAAAATGAAATTTGTGCAAACACGGGGTTTTCGAGGACAGATTCATACAGGTACATGTCAAAATCCCATATATCTAAGTAGGCGATGGTTATGCTTTGAATGCAAAATTACACTAACACATGTGAAAATCTGTTGGCGATCTTTTATGAATGCTAGGCTTGAAAGAGAAGAGAGGCAACAAGAAGACGAGCTACTACAAGTACAGCTTGCACTAACCCGGGTCTTATGAGAATAGTGGCACCACAAATTTACATATCTTGAGACAAGAAACTTCAACCGGTATGCAAAAAAGAGGGTCTTATTGGAAAAAAAAACTTATTACTGCATTTGTATAGTTACCAAAAATCTTATATTAAGTTTTATCATGTCAAACAAACACATGGACCTAAATCTCGAACAGGATAAATTGGAATAGATTAGATGATTGATAGACATAAATATGAAACAGATATATATTAGAACACATTTAGATCATTGAAGCTAAAATATCTTAGTCTGAGCTTTGAATTACCTAGAATAGATATAGGAAAAAGTAAAACTGATTCTTATTTAAAAGAAAATAAGTGGTATAATATATGTTGTACAAAAAGGCAATAGTTTCTCTTGTTCTATCCAACTAAGAGGCTTTGTGTTTTTTTTTTTGGCCAGCAAATGGGTGAGGTTGAAGATGATGCAAACCTATCCGAAATACCAACAATTGAAGTTGCTAGAGGACAATATGAAGGGCAGGTGCTTGAGGCGGACCAAGAAACTTTTCAGGCGGATCGGGGAAGAGTTCCGAGGAAAGCTGAAATAAAAGCGAAAGGGGTTCAAGAAACAAACCGGAATGAGGCAAGCGTAGAGGAAGGAGAAGGAGCCAACATTGAAGAGACCCGATGAGATAGAAAAAGCTTCGCAGCGGTTGGAAGAACAAGATCCCACAACTAAAGAAGAGAAGGAGATGGACGCCATGTTTCCCAAAGGCGAATATCCAACAATGGCGAAATCATAGCTACCCCGCACCAACCGAAGGGATGATGTTCCGGTGCAAAACGATGCTTCACGGCTTCTACGCTGTCTCGCTAAGGCGTGTTGGATTTGCAATAAAAGGAGCACAAGTTATAGAAACAAGGAAGGGCGGGATGACAAAGCCGGCCGTTAGCATGCAACAAGCACGGGAAGAATGTGGTCGAGTGACAACCCAGTGAAGCAAAGGAGATCAAATTACATTCGAAAAAGCGAGAATGTCATGCGAGAGTCCAGTTGAAGATAAGGCCGGAAGGTTGGGTTGCCGACACGGTCAACCCGGAGCATAACCACGACACCGCTACCGTTGGAATGGCTGACAAGGTTCATGAGGTGCCACCACGAACATCTCGAGCACCGATAAGCGAGTTCATATCGGTCTTACTGAGCAGCAGGGTACCTCCCAGAAAGTCATGGCAATCTACGAGATCCTTAAGAGGAAGCTTGGGCGGTTGGTTTCAATGAAGTTCATATCGGCAACATAGCGGCCGGCGGAAAACGGAGACACGTCAACAAGGATATCACGAGGACTGTTGCGGATGTTCGGGACGTAACAGAGCAAGATCCCCTGGTTCTACTACTCCATTTGCCCATTTCGACTTCCGGATGATGGGGACGATAGTTAGGAGTGTCTTTTGGACAGATATGATGGGGAAAAAGAACTGGGAGCTGTATGGAGACTATTTGGCTTTTGACACCACCTTTAGCACAAACAGGTATGACATGCCGTTCGCTCCCTTCATTGGGGTGAACAATCATGGAAATACCGTGATATTTGGGTGTGGCCTGCTCTGAAACCGAGAGCCGAGACCTTTGATTGGTTTGTTTTACGCCTTCCCGGATGCTATGGGTGGGAAGAGGCCCATCAACATCATCACGGACGACGGACAAGGCAATTAGGAAGTCTATTACTGAGTATCTTCCCGATGCAACGCATAGATTACGCTTACGGCACATCCTAGAGAACATAAAGAAGAATCAAGACCTACCTAGCTACTAGAGGGAAGATGGGCGCTCTCTGTGGTACCTCATTAAGAACGCCTTCAGGTCCGGAGGAGTTTGAGGAAGGGTGGCGGAAGATCATGTCGGACCCTCAACCGCAGGCGAAGGAAACACTTATCTCGAGAGAGCTATATGCCATCGGGCACCTTTGGGCCCCACCTACTTCAAGAACAAAAGCTGTACCCATTCTCCTCAACCACGGGGAGGAGCGAGAGCACAAACTTCGCTGTTCAAAGGGTATGTTATGCATAAGGACACGATAACAAGGTTCTTGAGCAGTACCCGATCATTCAGGAAAAGAACCTAAACAAGTTGGACAGGGAAGAGGTACATTTCGAAGGAACAATGGGTCCCACTTGGTCAAACTCTCCGATTGAGAAGGAGGCTATGAGCATCTTCACAAGACCTATCATGTCTCGGTTGCGAGAAGGAGATGCGGACAGCCACGGCCTACATTGTTGAGGGAGAGAGTGGTGGCGGACATTTCCTCCTCAAGAGAATCATTAGCTACGAGAAAGGCGAGTATGACAAGAAAGAATACAAGGTCAGGTGTATTCAAGATGGGCTTGAGTATACATGCTCATGTCGCGAAGTTTCAAAGAGAGACGGGATGCATTGCTGCCATGTCTTTAATATAGTAACGAGGAAAGGTCGACCAAACTCCCGAGTCATTCATTCATCGAAGGTGGACAATTGACATGGATAGGAAACTTCGATGATATGACTAAAAGCACAAGGAATGGGCAACAAGCAGAGGGATGAGAATTCAGTTCACTACATTGTCATGATGAGCAAGATGTCCAAGCATTGTGCGAGAAAATGCAAGGACCAAATGTCAAGGCAACTGTTTGATGAAGGTGTTGAGAAGTTGGTCAAGACTATCAAAAAGAAAAAGGGAAACTATGGCTAGAAATGAGGATCTTTGCTTGCGAGGAAGCAGCCTCTCCTAGTTCGGTACAAGTCAGCACAATGGGTAAGGATACTACTACGGTCTGCTGCTACTACTGCAGGTGCTTCTGCTGCTACTGGAGGTCTTTGGGCATTGCTACTTTGCGGTAGATAACATTACAATGGATAACAGCCATTCATCAACACAAGTTGTATACAATGACCCCCCACAAGGGAAAAGGTCAAGCGTCAATAATGCAAAAAGGATGAAGCCAACACATGAGTTAATAGCAATGCAAGAAAAGAAGAAGCATCAAGTTCGGAGGTGCACTATTTGCAGATCAGAAACTCATTTCAAAGACAGGTGTCCATCTAGAAACAATGCAACTTGATCTTCGAAAAATGAAAAGAGAGTTGGAGAAAATACATGTTACACAACATAACGGTCTTTTATTTGAAGAATTTATAATTTCTAATAGTTTAGCATGCCACGGGGAAAAAGAGAGGGTAGAAAGAGAATGTATATCCATTATTGAAGAAAAAGATATGTGTACCTGTTTAAGACGTGCAGCTTATAGCTTGTTTGATAGGTGCTTGTTGTTTCTTTTTTTTAAGGATGCCTTAAGATGAAGTTAACAATCCGCTACGGTACTCTAGGATGTTACAGTTATATCAACGACAAATATGAGCACTTGATAAGAAAAATCTGTATTTGTCGGATCAAGAATAGATACAACTTTTATTTTCAAAAATACCTTGTTGCTCGCTGGAGACAATTTCTGCCACACCACAAAGCCATGAATTTCATAACGAATATTCCACAATCAAAGCCGTATAGACAAAAAAAAAAAACATGAAACCGTGTCGAGGAAAACATGAAACATTTAAATTCGATCTATTCAAATGAAAAAACATCTATTTCTCATACCCTCTCAACCACTACCCCTATCTTACAAATCTGTCCCTCTATCTCTACGTCCCTATCTATATCCCTCCCTCTCGCTCACAATCTCTCTCTCTCTATCCCTCGTCTCTTCTTTCCCTCTACATCTCTATCAACTAGCCTCTATTTCTAAATCTTTGTCCCCTCTCTCTCTATAACTCTCACTATCTTTATCTCAATCTCTAACACCCTATTCTGTCCCTATCCGTCCAACCCTCTCTTTCTAAACAATGGTGAAGTGGTACACACTCTAAAACTTACCACTAACCTTGCGGACTAGAACAAGGAAGGTGCAGTAATAAATGGTGCGATAGGAAAACAACATGGAGAAAATTAGAAAAGGTGAACTAGATCCAACCAAATATGGCAGAGGTCATTGATACCCGCTAACTTATTTTCTCTTCTACTTAATATTTAGATTTCATCAAAGGCCACTCTAGACAAATGCACTAATCTATCATAGGCCTAACTTTTTTGTTGCTACATATGCTTAAATACATATGTAGACTGGGAGGAGATGACTTCGGCAACAAGTAAAAATGTAATTCCCTACGATTATTACTCTCTCAAACTCTCTATTTAATTTCTATCTATCTAAGTCCTATTGATTAAAAAACTGAAGAACTTATTAGTCAAAAACTTATTAGTGCAAATCTCTCTACTTAATTCTTTCTCTCCATACATCTATTTATTATAACTCTCTCTCTCTCCCTAACTCTCTCTATTTATTACTATCGACTATATCTCACCCTCTCATACTACCTCTATATTCTCTCTCAATACGAAAAACTAATCATAAAAAGTTGGGGACATACTTGTTCTTACATTTGTGGTCTTTGGCTGCGGATGATTTCTGAAATCATCTAGTTTGGGCTTGGAATACATAGACTCATAGAAGCGGCTGAAATTATTACACTAAACAAGAAAAACAAAAAGATGCCGAACAAGTGTTAAATTAATGGAGAATACATGCACTTATAAAACAAATAGAAATCATCTTACTATCTGAATTGAGATCTTCAAATGTGTAGGAGACATTTCACATGAGTTTAAGAAGTCAAATCGATGATCTCGAGATCAACAACTATTAACCACCAATGATCAACTTGAAGAACGAGGGGATCATGACACGAGAATTGTTCAAATGGACAAATAATTAAGTTAACTTAACCAAAATTGATAAATGTAAAAAAGAAATTCACTAACCATATCATAATTATCCATCGAAAATTCCAAGGTCTTCTTAACATATTCCTTTCTTTGCGAGATACCTTGAACTCCGCTTGGTTACCCTTAGTTTGGCCTGTATTGTTGAAACAACAGGGTATAAGGTTAAAAATTATATTATTTTTTAAAAAAATACCACAAAAGTAGAAAAGAAGTGTGGGAGAAGAAAAAAGAAAGAAAGAAATATGCAAGGCGATAGGGATAAAGATATGTTACCACAATATCGTTAGACAAGAAACGTTTGTTTGGGATTAAATTTCTTGGGAATTAATTTCTTTGGCTCGGAATAAGAATCGTACTCTAGATTCATTGCGTCACAAAACACATCCATCTCAAAGTTGCCTACCCATCCCCTTGCTTTGAAAGATTCTACAAATTTATCTTCGTAGTATAGAACCGACCAATGTTGGCAACTATGTTATTTGCATAAAAATGATATAAAAGGCGAAAACAAAAAGTTAGTGTTGTCAATATACTGTTTTAAAAAAAATTATGAGCAAAACAAACATCTTAATGAAAACAACCAGCAATTTGTTTTCAAAAATGTTAAATTTTAACAAGGTATGGCTGAAGTGACTCGATCAGTCCCAGCTACAAAAAAAAAAAAAATTAACCTACCGGATACATGAATATGATATTAATATCCTCATCAACAAATTGTCGAAGCTTGCGTCTCTGTCCCTCTATCTCTCTCTCTCCCTAATCCTCAAGGATTTATTATTTATAATGACCTATTGCTTGAAAGGCATCTCAATATTTTTCTCTATCTCATGCTCTCTATCCTCTATCTATATCTAAATCTCTCTACCTCTCTCACTATCTCCATCTTTCTCTCTCCATCTCCATCTATCTATAAAAATCTCTCTCTCCCTCCCTGTCTCTTGCTATCTATCCTCTCTCTAAATATACCTATGTCTCTCTACTTCCCACTAGATAAAATTCAGTAGAGAAGTACTTCTCTACTGAATATTGTGCTAACATATCTCCAAAGTTTTTTTGAAAGTTCCCACTTGATAAATTCATATAGGAAGTAGCATCAACAGTTAATATAGGACACAGATAATGTGTTGCTATAAGAATTTATTTTTGGAATAGCACTGTGGTTCTCCTAAACCGAGCATATGTCTTTGTTTCTATCCAAAAAGCATGGTCACGAATTGGGATTCAAGGCCGAGACCCCAAAGCAATAGTGCATTCATACCCATAGCTACTTGCATTTCATTACATATCTATATATTCAACATAATGACATGATGCTTAATGTGTGTTTAGCTACTCTTAATGTCCGAATTAGGACATGCATGGACAAGTGCTTTGGTCTACACTCTACTATATACATGCGGGCGTCAAAAACTTGTTGCTCACTCACATGCAACCACAGCCAACTACAAGATACACAAAAAAACAAGGAGGCGATGGACGGAGAAGCAAAAAAAACGGGCACACCCACGTAAAACTTTTGAAATGTTCATGCGATGTGTTCTCACATTAATGCGGACTGCGTCTACGTAATGTGTGTGTGTGCGGACTAGGTGTCTCCCTTTCAGTGCGTCTCTCTCGGCATCACACACTTTTTGTGTCGGATGGTGCCATCCTCACAAGCTGCAAACTAGTCTTGTGCCTCACTCAAAGTATATTCTTGTTGGAGTGACGCTTATGAATTGAGACAACTAATCTCACTTATAAAGGCTAAGAAACCTAAGATAGTATCAAGTTAATTAATTCTTTACTCCATACACAAGATTTTGAAAAAGGGCCCAAAAATAAAATTTCATTGTAGTACTAATTTTTTTCCTTCTAAATGGCCAATCAAACTCGGATGTACATCTTTTGCTTTCGAAAAAATCAATGTTATCTAAATATTTTTGTTTTGAAAAAAACTCACATGTAGTCTCTCTGTCCCTCTATCTCTCTCTCTCCCTAATCCTCAATGTTTGAGTATTTATCTTGACCTATTGCAGAAAGGTATCTCAATATCTTTCTCTCTCGCATGCTCTCTCACCTCTCAATATCTCCATTTGTATCTCACTCTCTCTACCTCTCTCACTATCTCCATCTCTATCTCCATATATCTCCCTAACTATCTCTCTCCATCTCCATCTATCTATTAAAAAAGAACAGCTGTATCTACATTTGTGGGGGAGGCCATATCCCGAGATACCAATACACTATCGTTATGCGGATTCATATCCAAGCCATATCGAAAAACAAATTTTCACAATTTTGGATACGACCCAGGTCCTGTATGCCTCGAAGTCCCCATATCTCTTCCTTTCCTTTATTAATGCCTAGCGGACATAACATAGACGCACGTGCATCGGTGCCCCGCCCTCCGATCTGCAAAGAGTGCTACAACCCGCAACCCGCAGGTTGCGTGAGCCAAAATAATACTCAATAAAGCTCCATGTGTTCTTCACTCGATTGCAATGCCCAAAGAAGACTCGGCAAAACCACCTACTACATGCTCCATGGGGCACTCAAGCTGAACTTCAAACTCCAACAAGTCTATCCACCAACTCCCTTCCTTTACTACTCCCCCATGCCCTCCCCACAAGGCCCAAACAAACAAGAAAATGGCTACCATAGTCGCCCATCCCTCGCTCTAGATCTCGTTTAAATTAACAATAGTGGCTGAATTCTCCACTCCCAAAATAGACTCATACATTAATAAGTGTTCCATACTTAGGTTGGAACAGAACAAACCAACAACCGGTGGCGATTTCAATGTTCCTTATTTCCTTCTAGATTTATTTTGCTCTCCCGGTTTTAGAACTTTAGTATGCATATTTATTTATTTAGGACTAAGTCACCGCATGCACAAATCAGGAAAAAAAAGGTATCACATAGCCAACGACCAACAAAAATAAGTCAAAATCATGTTCCTAAAAATAGTGTTTTTTCATTTTTATAAATAAAAGTAAAAATAACCAGATCCACACATATCCAAAAAAAAAAAAATATATCTTGCCATTTAAAAGTTAGATGAATACCTTTCTTCTTTGCTTTCGCTAGATACACGTCTAGTTGCCAAATCATATAATTTATTGTCGAATCTTGCGACAATTGAATCTTCTCTTGGGGATGGTTGAAGAACATATCTTGTGTACCCGATGAACCGAAGGTTTCGAGCCCGCTTTCTTGCAAATTGTTCGAGATGACTTCCTCTCTTAATAGCAAAGACAACGATACATGTAAAAAAATATCGGGAAACACAAAAAAAGTTATCATTCATTCACTAAAACCATAGAACAATATATGAAAATACATGTACACTTGTATAAAACGCTAAAGGTTGCTTACCACCACCATGAGCGGGGTGCATTTGACACTTGCTGATTCTGCAATGTCGGGATTTACATTGTCTTTTTGCTTCAACCCCGGAGACTTCTCGACCGATTCCAAATTACTAGGCATTCTCCTAGAAGTCTGGTCCAATACAAGATGATCCCGAAGACTTTTTGACACTTAATCTCTCGTTTTTCCTAGCCTTGTTACTATATCCGAAGGAGAACCCGGTGCCAACCACTTTTGGAGTTTTAGAAATCGCAGCAGCCTTCCTTTTAGAACTATCCACTGGGCGTCCTACCCCTTCGAACGGATCGGGCACAACAGAAATCAAGGAGCCTCTTTCTAGTGTCCGGACTGTCAAATCAAAAAAAGGATAATTTAAAAGAAATTTGGAAATATGACTCCATGAATGCGTTTTGAAAAAATGAAAAAGGGAAAAAAATGTTATGCAAGGCTAGTGTTAGGCAAAATTGCTTACCACAACTAAGTTGATTATCACCTTTAGCATGAGACTTAAGATTGCTTGTGTACTGAAAGCTGCTAACTTCATTACCAATGGTTGGGATGGTCGGAAAGCTTGGAGTGCTGTATGAATTAGGCTGAGCACAGTTGATACTTCCATTTGATGCTGAATCAGGACGAATTGGTACATCTCCACTATTGGTACCATGCTGCACTCGTTGATCATCGCCTAATACATTCTCAACAAAACTGCGACGACCATCATTCACACCTGTCTTGGACACATAAGGCTCAACAACATGTACTTCTCGTCCCACCAAATTTTTATTGCCACTGTAACGACCTTGGCATTACCTCTGCTGTATGCTCATTGAAGACCGGGAACAGGGATGCAATACATTATCAACAAAGATTCGGTGGATGAGATTTTTGAGTTATCCAAACCTTCTAAAATTATTCTCCTGATTTCCTGCATCCATGTTGATATTTGAAACAAAACCACTGTCAACCTCTTGTGGCGTCTTTGTGACAACATCAACCTTCTTTTTCTGACTGCTAGATGGAGGTACTTCACCTTCTAAAGAATCTGGTACTACACTAGGTGTCTTGGCTGCACATGTAAACACATATAGCAAAAAGTAAGAAGAGAATTTAGTTCAAAACAATTTTTTAAAAAAATAAGAGTATTCTGAATACTAGCTCACCAAAAGTTGAAGGACGCCCATCTACTTGACCGGTCTCCACCTCACCAACAAGGCTCATGAAAACGGTGTCTAGGACCAAAAAGAAGTGTCCCGTGGACAGCAAAACTTCATTGCCTTCGACTTGGATCTCGCCGTTGGGCTGAAGAACATTCTCGGGTTTGCTTGCACTATCTTTTGTTCTTCAATTTTTCATGCACAACATTCCGGGTGAATCATCAACTACTTCACATTCACTCACTGCTCTTTCTGGTTCTACTAGGCATACCTCCATCAAGTTTTACTTTCCCTTTTCTTGTTCCACTGGACATGAACGCACCTTGTGTTGTGTTAATTGCACTATTATTGGCAAAAGGATTCATGCGCCCGTAATCTTCCACTTCCATATCCGACATGATCCCCTTAGCCCGCTACGCTCACGGGTTCTCAAGCCTACATAAACAGTGTAGCCTCCCTTTGCTTGCTTACGCTACGTGTAGTCACGCCTCGAGCAAAATCCCTCTACACGAGCAGAGTCCCATCACCACCATTGCTGTGTCGTAGGAACGGATGGACTGAGCATCATTAGCTCTAGGAGCAAAAGTGGTAGCACCACCACGATTAGTCCACATAAACTCGCCATGGAGCAAAGTTGACCGGAGACAATCGGGCCGGATTGCGTAAATCGATGCTTTGCCATGATATCTCTAATGAAATTTGGAGCACATATCTCCGATCCGACTCCTTGCCTGCTCAAAAAACATACACACAAAAAAATATGATAAGAAAACTAATACTTGCAAGATTGAATTGCATGACCGGAAAATTAAAAAGATCAAAAAAAGAGGGGAAATGAGTAGTTACATTTGCTTGATTGTTGTGTCCTGCCAAGTTTAAATCATCATGTGGTGCCATGTTTTCAATGAAACTCTCAACTTGTGCGAGGCAATCTTGTGAAAATTGCTGAAGACAACGAACCAGCAACTACAAACGGCGTCTCACCGACATGCTTTAGGCAGTAACAAAAATGAAATCTATATAAATTTCATATTTTAAAAAAAAAAAAATTGCAGCAAACTAAAGTTAGCACTTATGTTTCCAACAAGTTTAAAACTTATACTACGTAATACTAAACTTTATCATTGTCAAAAACTAAAAATAATAATTAGTTTCAAGGAATTTTTTAAAGCACATACCTCAATGTCCCCGAAGGAATCGTCGTCACTCATCCCTTCCAAGTCCAAATATTCATTGACCATCCGATCATTCCAAACCTTGATACGAGGCCAATCTTCACGTAGTATGATACCCGGTGCCTTGACGTATTCAAAGAATGCAAACTGTGTGTCCAACAAAAATAAATACATTTTGTGAGTTTCGGATAAAGAATAAATGGAAAAAGAAGGGACATGACCGAAAAAAAAAAAACCATACAAAGAATTCAAAAAATACCCACCACTAGCAAGATGATGCAACCACAAAATGTAGGCATCGATACTTTTGAGCTACTGAGTTCTAGAAATCTTGTATTCCTTCTACTAACCACCAACAATAAAAGAGCACCAAAAATATACTTTCCTATGTCTCCAATGTATAAAACAATGCAGAGAGTAATATCTTTTCTTTGCTGGCTCTTGGATAACCCGTAGGGCGGAGAAGGGCTGAAAGTGCTATCGGCATGAAAACACGGACAAACTTCTCTCCAAGTAAGTTAAAGCTGACCAAGCTAAACAATTCATTGATAGTCGGTGCAACTACGGTTCCGGTGTCACCAAGAATGGTTGCTATTTCTTCCCATGAAGCATGCTCTTTGATTTTCCAACCACCTAAAGGTACTCCAAGTACCCGATGCGCCCACAAATGCATTTAGTTCAAAAGTACACCCACCCTCCATCCACACAGTCCTTGTAGGTACATGGAATCTACATGCCACCATATATGCTACTGCTCCTGGTAATTCATTGCAGTCAAAAGTGCAACAAGCTACCAAAACCACAAGCCCCTCGACGGAGCTCTTTGTACATCGGTCAAATTCTTTACAAAATTTGAAAACCTGCTCACACTTTGTACTTGTAGTGAAACTCTGTCAAAAATAGAAAAAAACAATCAATCTAAGTACATATGATGACATGAAAAAAAAAAGACAAAAAAAAAAAAATAGTATGAAAAGAACTTCAACTCTGTCATAGAGCAGATATTACTTAATGTTGTAGGCAATAGAAATTTAAACTAGCAAAGAAAAATTTAAAAAAAGTTTTGAACCTAGCAATACAAAGTTGCTAATATTATAGTGTAAAGTTTTGAACTTAACAAAGAAAAGTTTTTAAACTAGGAATATAAAGTGCCAACAAGTTCAAAAGAACAAAAAGTTCAACAAGTGCACAGTTATTTAAATAGCAATATAAAGTTTACTATCTCATGATACAAAGTTTTATAACAGCAAGTCTAAAGTTTTTAACCTAGAAATTAAAAGTTTTCCAATATAATAATACAAAGTTTTGAACCTAGCAAAGTAAAAAGTTTTGAACCTAGCAATACAAAGTTCCTAATACTATAGTGTGAAGTTTTGAACCTAACAATAAAAAGTTTTTAAACATTTCAGTCCAAAGTTTTCAAACTAGAAATATAAAGTGCCAAGAAATACAAAGAAAAAAGTTTATTATGCAATAGTTCAAAGTTATTTCAATACCAATATAAAATTTGCTATCTCATCATTCAAAAAGTTTTGTAACAACAAGTGTAAAGTTTTTAAGTTAGCAATGAAAAAGTTCCTAATATTATATTGTAAAGTTTTGAACATACCAGTAAAAACTTTATAAATATTTTAGTCCAAAGTTTTTATACTAGAAATAAAAAAATAACAACAAGTTCAACGAAAAGTTTATTATGCAATAGTTCAAAGTTATTTAAATACCAATATAAAGTTTGCTATCTCATCATTCAAAGGTTTGTAAAAAGCAAGTCTAAAAGTTTTAAGCTACAAATATAAAGTTTTTGCAAGACAATAGTTTATGCTTTTAATCATAGCAATTAAAAGTTTTTAACATTTCAGCATATAGCTGAAACCACAAAAAGTAAATGTTCTCAAACTATTATTCAAAAGTTTAAAAGGTACC
This sequence comes from Hyparrhenia diplandra, assembly GCA_015847255.1. Classification (NCBI taxonomy): domain Eukaryota; kingdom Viridiplantae; phylum Streptophyta; class Magnoliopsida; order Poales; family Poaceae; genus Hyparrhenia; species Hyparrhenia diplandra. The sequence continues at coordinate 34,490 of JADLZK010001519.1, read as the reverse complement.
AACACAAACTATATAACATGTGGTACTGATAATATACTTATTCGACATTATAACATACCTTCTTCGTCATTGATTTTGCTTTTAAGTCTTTGTCTTTCAAGAAATGCAGGTAATAGCTTCAATCTTTAAGAATCTGTTATCACAAAATTGAAAAACAAAATGGTTATAAGGAAAACATTTCTCCTGCTTTTGCTCAACTACAGTAGAAGGAAAAAAAGTGTATCAATATGGCAAAAAACAAAAGAACTAATGTTCCAGGTCAAAAAAAAAAAAGTGCCATGACCATGTCTTCAGTGCGAAAATTCAAAAGAATCATTAACAGAAAAGAAAAAATCATGTAGATGACATTTTTTTTCCTTCTCAGCGCAAAGGAAATTATTAGCTCTATCTCACTCACTCACTCTCTCTCTCTCTCTCTCTCTCTCCATTTATGTCTCTATCTCATCCACACAACCTTCTCACTCTATCTACCTATCTCTCCCACTCTCCCAATCTCTCTCCATCCGGCTCTCTCTCCCTCTCTACACCTCTACCTATAACTCTCCATCATTCCCTCTATATCCCTCTCATGATGGTACAATATAATACAAAACACCTTTACAAACACTTTTAACAAAAATGTGACTGTAAGTGAAGAACGTCCTATCAAACCTAGATACAGATATCATATATATGAACAACTAAAATGAAGCAAAATAGAGTTATGCCCTTCAGGCAACCCCATTACACAAATCTGTAATTGTTGCAACTTTTTTTTGATCCCAAAAAGGATTTCATGTGGTTGAATTGGCTCCTAGGCCCCAAGAAAACACAGGATTTCATTCTCTCGATACTAGCCGATGATCCAGATCTCTCTCTCTCTCTCCCTATCTATCTATCTATCCATCTATCTTTCTATCTATCTATCTATCTATCTATCTATCTATCTATCTATCTATCTATCTATCTATCTATCTATCTATCTATCTATCTATCTATCTATCTATCTATCTATCTATCTATCTATCTATCTCTATCCCTTTTAATCTACCTCTCCCGCTCCCCCTCCCTCCCTTTATCTATATCTCTGTCTCTATCCTCTCTCTCTCCATCCCTCTCACTCCCCTATTGGGAAACTGAATGTTGAGAACAATCAATTATATGGAACAAAAGTGAGGCTCAGAGAAAAAAAACAAAAGAAGTGACAAAATCAGAATTGCCAGGAATGTGATCTTCGGTCAGGATTAGAAAAAAATTGGGGTGTCATTACTATTATGCAGTACATTTATACATTGAATTAACATCCCTGCACAATAAGCCACAGCTATTTATTTGAGCGTGCAAAAAGTATAATGTCCTGATTAACAACGTACTCACAACATGATAAAAAGAATAACATCGGTTCAATGATAAAAAGAATCATTACTGAAACTACAGAGCAGCAGGTACTCTGCTATAAAACAATGGGCCCCTACGTACATAGCATCGGTTGCCCAACCAACCCTCAACCTCAATCATACTCGCTACAACTAGAGCGCAGCAGGGTCATACAACGAATACAGAGGTTCAAACCCAGGTTAAATCATTTCAAGTTTGTCACATACCTGATTTCAAAGTTGAACTGGACCAAAAAAAATAAAACATGACCATAGCCTTGAGAGGGCAGGAGCAAGGTGTCGCGTACCTCTATAAGCTGAAATCGTTAAAGCTGCCAGTGGTTGGCGACGGCGATGTCATAAGATGAGGCAACCGCTTCGTTTCTCGCGACCTGATTACTAATCCCTGTCAGCCACTGGATTTTCCCAGAAAATGGTGAGACTACGCTTCTCCGGCAAAAATCAAACTATGACTCCACACAAAATCCGCCAACAAAATCCGTTGCCAACGATATTCTTGCCAAATCGAGTCCAAATCCAGCTATGAATCAAAAAAACCTACAAATTGTTGGGGAGGGACCCTCGCCGGGGGACCCCGGTAGCTCCCGGCCCCAAACACGACACCCCGCAGGCGCGGGGCGGCGAAGGCACTCCGACACCGCCGCAGCCAGGGGAAGCGGAGGCCAAAGATGATACCAACAGCGCGAGGGGCGGCAGGTCCACGACACCTTCGCAGCGCGGGAAGCGGGAGCAAAGATTTCACACCCCGCAGCGCGAGGGGCGGCGAGGCCAACACGACACCCTCGCAGCGCGGGGGTGGCCAGGCCAACACGACACCCCGCAGCGCGCGGGGGGAGCGGAGGCCAAAGATGACACCCCAGCAGCGGACGGCGGAGTTAAAGATTACACCCCGGGCGCGGGGAAGCCGGAGCAAAGATCGACACCCGCAAGAAGCGCGGCCCGGCGAGGCCAACACGACACCCCGGGGCAGCGCTGGGGCGGCGAGGCCAACACAACATCCCGCAGCGCGCGGGGCAAAGACAAGTAGGGACATCTCCGCGGCACAAGCGGCGATGGAGCCCTAGCGGCCTGCAGGCCAGCGGCGGCGCTAGTAGGGTGGAACCCTAATGGAGCCTTGGGCGTGGTGGGACTTATGTTTTTACCTTTTACCCCGAGGGGGTTTGTACCAATCTACCCTGCGCGGGCCCTAGTCGTAGCGGCAAACACGTCTTGTCCTGATATGTAACTACAATAAATACCGACCGGGACGCCTATAAATACGGACCGGCGGGGACGTATGAAGGGGACGGTTGGTAGGCGCTTTCATGACCTATTAATCGAAAAAGATATTCTCTTGAACTCAACCTTTGCCCTCGTCGTTCCCTACCTCACTCCTGTGGAAAACCCTCGCCCCTCCTCCTGCCATCCACGTGGCAAAGGTTAGAGGGGCAGGTGTGTATCCCACACAAATCAGCAAGGATTGAATACACCAATATAAGTGTTATATGCATGAAGTAACAGAACTTTTCAATTGACAAATTAGGATAGCATTTAAGTGTACCCAACAAATTATTTATGTGAAGACATAGAGTTGGTGCACCCAACAAGAATACTGTAAGTGTAGACACACAAAGATTTCAGATTCCATCTACTCTAAGTGCCACACAAAAATCAACTTGAATCAGCGAGAGAAAAGTATTTTCAAGAAAAACAAAAAAGAGTGAATCATCTATCTGTGTTCGAACTTGATACCAATAAAATTCTCATCTATGTCAGACACTTAAAGCAATAAGCATGTTAACGACCCGGTGACAGAAACTTACCTCATTCTAACATTAAAGTGATCTACTGATGTTTGTAGCTAGTTCATATAGTGAATAAACTGATTCCTGAAACATTACATTGTTTGATGGTTCTCTAAAAAACAAATGCCCTTCAGGGGACCCCACTACACCATGTTTAATTGTTGGCATGTGTCACCAATAAGAAAACAGACATGCTAATTCAAAAACGGATAGGTTCAACAAGGAAAATCTAGTACAAGTTCAAAGGAAAGAGGAGGGAAAAAACATCTATATTAGGATATGACAAATTTGTAGGTGTGTTTTGTAACTAAATATGACATTGACGACTGGTGAAGAGGTATTCATGTGTACGTTCTTTTTGTTGGATGCATTAGCCCCAGGCCCCAATAAACAAAAAAATTCATATCGGTCTCCCCAAATTCAAGTGGACCATGAGATTCATATATCTACCTCTCTCTCTCTATCTGTCTTCATCTCTTTATATCTTCATCTCTATATATGTATCAGTCTCTCTCTCCCTCCCTCTCTCTTGCTAGCTTTCCTCTCTCAAAATATAACTACCTATTGCTCTCCCTCTATCTAAAACTCTGACCCAATCTTTCTCTATTCTACCTCTCCCCATCTATCTGTCCCTATCTCTATCCCTCTGTCTTTGTCTCTCTGTACCTCTCTAATTAACTTTAAGCAAATCAGAATTTCAGCTATTCATCCAACATGGCCTTACTTGGGATCAGATAGGATATGAGCTATACATTTTAAAAGAACTACTCCGAGCAGGTTATGGATATAATTGTACATCACCGAAAAAACACTTGGGGGGGACTAACTTTCAGGGGTAACTCCCAAAAAGACAATATCTCATTCATATCATATACATTTAGTCAAAGTTCAAAAGTAAATGAAAAGGAAACAAATCAACATCGCTCTTTTGGACATCAAAAATTTTGATGCGTATACAATCTCAAATATGTTAATTCAAAAGTTCAAAGCAACCTAATGAACTAGTAGTACCACAGAACTTTTATGATTTCATTGATTGAACCAAGTCAGACTACAATGCATTTTTATTACAAAACTACTAAAACAAACAATACATTGTACACTAGGGTGTACTGCATGTATTTCCCTAAATTTGATATGCATCTGAGAACAGAATAAAAAAAAGCAAAACAATAAGCTGTGCTTGCATTATCCTCAAACAACAAATAATGATTCATATATTTCTCCACATTTGCTATGCATCTGACACATCAGCCGAGAGCACTGAAGTAAAAAATGCTAAAATACCTGGATGAGTTGTAGCCGTCGAAGGTCTCCTATTCCTGATTTTGTTGGATTCTGCTCCTCCAACTCAAATCGCACGAATCGAGGCACGAATCGGACTCCAACCTCCAACAAATCCGCCAACAAAAATCCGCCCGCGTCGAATCTGCCCAAATCGAGACCAAATCCAACTAAGAAAACCAAAAAATCCAACAAATAAATAACACCATAGGGGCGAAACCGGCTCAAACTCGAAATCCACCTCCGCAAATCGTAAATGAACTCGGGGGAGATGGGGATATGCACCTTGAACAGCCACGCAATGCAATGGTGAGGACCCCGACGAGGCAAAGGCGGATAGTTTCCCGTCCGAATGGGCACCGCCACCGACGGAAACCACCGTGACCCTTTGCGCAAGCGAACACCGCCCGAATACCTCGTCGGGACGGACGCTGGCCCCAATACCTTGAACGCGCGGCGAGCGAGCCAGACGACGCGATGCGGTGCGGAATGCGCCGCGCCGGCGGAGCGCAGTCGGGGAAGCGGCGGCGAGGCGAGGGTTTTCCAAAATGCACGAGGAAAGAGAAATGAGAAGGGGAACGGTCGTCCGATGATGAGGAGCGGTCACGGGCGTTTCACTGTTTCAAAAAAAATGAAAAAAAAAAAGCACCATACCAAAGGGCCCAAAGAAAGAGAAGCATACGTGGGCTGTAGACACTTAGAGGTAAGAGGAGGTGTGCGCCACTTCCAGAAGTGGCGGCGGCGTCGCCAAATAAGAATTGTGGATTCGTCATGGTCAGGTGAAGCTGCCATGGGCCATGGCCCAAACAACACTAGTAAGAACAAGAGCGGGGTTGGGGCCGAGGCTAGCCCACTAGGGGGTGTCTTGCAGCCACCTTATAAATCGTGGCACTATTCTCATGTACTTGAAACCACTTTATAAATGGTGGCGATAGCACCTAGCAATTGCAACGAAATGCATGGTAATCACCGAGTATTCATGTCAACATTGCCCCTTATCACAGTCCAAATTGAAAATGGTGGCAATAACTCCTAACTATTGCCACGAAATGGCAGTAACAGATGTGCCAAAAAAAAAAAAAACGAGATCGGGTCATACCCGTTTTTCATTAAGAGGAAAGCAAGTACATTACAGGAAGACAAGAATCCGGACCGGCATAGGAGGCGGTAGCCACCTTTGGGTCCGGGAACCTACCTACTGGAGCCAGTGAAATGATTACATAATAATAAAGTGTTTTGTGGCCAAAATATTTGTGGTAATATTATCCCTTGTTGCAACCTATTTTGTGTTGTTGCAATGCAGTAACCTTGTACGTAGTGGAGTATATCTATCTAATCTATTTATATTGACAACTAAATCACACCTTAATTAATTGCTTGCAAATCAACCTTACACCAAACCTCCAGCAGCAGAAGTGTCATTTTTCCGTAGAGTGGATAGCTCATATTCTCCATCATGATTGTCTTGTTCGTTTGCCATCTCCAGTGGCTTCATGGTGTAGAAATTGAAGCAGACGAGGAAGTAACCAAAGTTGAGCACCATGAGACAGGCCACGAGCCAGTAGAAGTTGTCGATCCTGCCACGGTTGATGTTGTCTTGGAGCCAGTCGTTGCCGCGGGCGCGCGTGATGCGCTGCACCACCGTGACCAGTATGGTGCCCAGGTAGTTCCCGAAGGAGCCGGAGAGCCAAAAGAGCGAGGCGGCAGTACTGCGCATGCTCTCGGGCGTTTGGTCGTACAGGAACTCCATCTGCCCCGGTCCCGAGAAGGCGCTGGCGATGCCGTTGACGATGAACGGCGGCACCAGCCAGAACACGCTGAGCGGGATGACGCCGGTCGGATTGTCCAAGAACCCGTTGTCAACCGCGGTGGTGCGGCGCTTGTTCTCGACGAGCGCGGACGTGCCGATGCCGAGGACATGGATGGCGAGCCCGATGCCCATGCGCTGAAAATAGGTGATCCCGGACTGCCGGCCCGTGATGCGGCGTGCCAGGGGCACGAACGCGCGGTCGTAGAGCGCCAGGCTGACGAGGTAGGTCGCAATCCCGAAGATCGACATGGTCGCTGGTGGTATCTGGAAGTGCCGAGTGATGTGCCGGTCCATGGTTTGCGCTTGAAAGATGGTGAAGGAGCCGTAGTGCGATTCAATGGTGGTCATCAAGATTCCAGCTGACCAGATGGGCACCATGCGGATGAGGGACTTGAACTCCTCCACGCGGTGCACCGTCGATAGACGCCACAGGTTTGGCTGCCCGGAATCGGAGATGTCGCCCGGCGTCGCTATGGCTGCTCGGTCCAAGAACCTTAATTCATAGAGGCAAAGGGAAATCTGAAGTCAACACACTGTCTCATCTCAATGTTATCATGATAGTGGAAAGTAAATTTTGGAGTGTGACGACTTTAAAAAGAAACGAAAATCAGCAGTGAGAGCACAGCGAGCTAGAGCCTAGAGCACAAAAGAATCGTGAATCATAGTTAAATATGCTGAAAGTGTTGCATACTTCTGCTTTAGAATCAACTAGTCTATCAACCGTGCTCTCGCACACGGGCTAGAATTTTAAAAGAATTATTATTAATATATTTTAATAAAATACTAATGTTAAATTGTATGTTTTTCGTTGTTTGTTTTCTTCAAAATTACATAATAGACACTTTATAGTCTATATCCAATGATCATATGAACTTACTAATTACTTTTTTTGCAAGGTACTAATTTATATATTTTTCATGCATATTCATAATTTTACTTTGCATGGCACCATGTATATTTTAATGTGCAGTTAGTTTGATGCCTTGCCATTAACTATGGTGGCCCTTATTGGATTAGATGTCTTAAGTCATGAATCTGAATCTAAATTTTAAAATTAATTTTTAGGGAGTGTCTAGTTATCTGTCGGGAATGTTTTTATTGTGATAGATTTTTTATGAACGCAACTCAATGGACAGTTGTAGCACAAATTTTAAAAAGCACGGTCAAACATATAGAAATCTGACACGTTTAGTACGAAAAAAAAAACTTTGTCAACAGATAGATACCAAAAGTCATACTTTTATTGATTGCTACATAGTTTTCCCTAAAGTAAAACTTTTGTGCTTGTTGTATGTTTTACTAACTCTCATTTAGGACAACATGAATTTAGGTTGTATACTACATTCTTGAATAGTACAATAGCATGTGGAATCGTTTGAAGCTTGCACACCTAAGATAACTGGTAGGGCTTGAAATGAGATCTCAGAGGGGGGTAGCAGTGTTAATCTCGAGAAAAATTAAAACTTATTAAGCCTTACAATGATAACACTACTCAAGAGTAATATTATGGCTGAAAAATATAGACACCAATAGTTTCTCACAATTCTTAAAATGATTGAAATACCTATATAAGAGAGTGCTAAAAACTAAATTACTAATAATGATATGACATACTGTTTTAGTTAGAATATACAAAGTTATTTAAAAATAACTTATGAAATTTATTATTGGCGGTATTAGTATAATTTAAAAGGGATTTGATGGTGTTATGTTGTTGCTATGTAGTTTTTGCTAATTAAACATTTCCCATGCCTATAAGCTATTAAAATATAAAATATCCTATGTTATGTTTACTTGGTATATATGGTGAAACATAGAATTATGATTATTTAATTTCATAGTTGTATATGCTTGTAATTTAGAAATACATAATATATGTCTCAAACTTTATGAATATTATATATATATTAGTATTTACATATAGATTCGAGAGAGGTGGGTAATTTAGATGCAATATGAGGGGTTATTTTGAATTGCATAAGAATTGCGTCCCCTTTATATGTACGTGAGATAGCGTAAGCACCACAAATGTTGCCGAACACGTGGAAAAGCATCTCTGCCATTATGTGGACGCCATGGTATACATTTTACGTGGAAAATCTCCGATAATTTGGACGGCTATCTTTACTGCCATTCTGTGGACATCATGGTATCTTTACTTTTCTCTCAAAAAAAAAAAATGGTATCTTTACTGCCATTCCGTTCAGGCAAAGCAGATGGCAATGCAAAAGCAGAAAGCATGTCACGTGGACGCTATCTTACGGGCACGTCAAACATACAGATGACGACAAATTAAATTAGCTAGAGAATGATACGGCGGACTTACTTGAGCTGGTTGGTGTGCAGCAGCCTGCCGTTGGTGGAGATGAGGACGTCGAGCTCCTTGTCCTGGTACAGCTTGTCGGTGTCCTCCGGTAAGGCGATTTTGCGCTTCTTGAACGCGGCGGCGGCGACCTGCGCGAGCCGCTTGAACGGGCTGCCCCCGGGCTTGAGCCGGACGTACAGCGGGTACCCGATCATGAACACCACGATGGAGACGAACATGGCCATGGCCGGGATGCCGAAGCCCCACCCCCACCCCACGTTGTCCTGGATGTACACCACCACCGTCAGCGCCAGCAGCGACGCTACCCCATGGTGAAGAAGTAGAGGTTAAAGTAGCGACGTTTCCGCTCCGCCACCGCCATGGCTGCCGCCTCGGTGACCTTCTTCTGCCGCTGCGGGTCCCCAACTCGTGGTCGAACTGGTCGGTGCCGAACATCACGACGCAGGGCCGGAGCCCGCCGGTGCCGCAGATCATGCACATCAGGGAGAGGTACAGCACGGTGAGCTGCAAGCTGGAGGCGCGCTCGCATCCTGGGCCGCTGGGAGGAGCAGAGCATGGCGAGGGGCGTAACGAAGGGAGGAGCGCGGACACGACGAGGATGACCATGCCGAGCTGGTAGAAGACGGAGCCGGCGATGATGGTCCAGAAGCGGCCCGCGAGGGAGTCGGCGGCGAGCGCGCCGAGGATAGTTGTCAGGCTGGCCGTGCCGCCGAAGTTGGTGAGGAGGTTGATCGACTGCACCAGCGGCAGGTGCAGCTGCTTCGACAGGTAAGTGACCAGGTTGGCGCCGAAGCCGGCCGTGGCGAACCGGTCGCAGATGTCGTTCCCTGCATCGTATACGGAGAAGAAGCCATTAGATGGGCCATCAATATTACATCCAAACAAGGCAAGAACTGCATCACTCGTTGCACGTATCGTCTAGATTTCTCGCTCATTGCTTGCTCTGTTCAAAACATCATCTGAAATCTGATTGCAAATATATGCTGGCTACATTTACTATGTTGCCCTAAGCTATCTCCTCACCAAGTATGAATGGCATGGTCTTGAAGCCTCCCTTCTCCCTCTTCTTCTTTTCCCTTTCTCCATTCATACCAACCGTCGTCGTGGTTGCCATGGCTGGATGCACGGAGCTCTCGCTCATTGTTGTGGCCAGTGATTGATGCGCGCGTGTGGTGTTCAAGCAGAGCAGGCGCCCTTGCGACAGTGAGCTATGGTCCTGACTTGCATGCGAGGATGATGAGTATGGAACCACACATTCATATATATAGACACGAGGACCGGACCCTAGCGAAATAATATCAATAGGGTGGTGCTATATATATGTATATATTTTCTCGTGGCTTTACTTCAAAGACAGACCCAGAGCACTAGCTTGGCGGAGCTAGAGAAAATCCGAGGGGTGCGCCATGTCTTGTGGGTGCAAAGATATATATAGTATATGGGTGCATATATAGTAAAATTTTAGCTCTTTCCACTGTTTTTTGAATTTTGTGTGGGTGCGGCTGCACCAGCACCATGAATATAGCTCCGCCCCTTCCGTAAGCATGTGCTCAGAGATGATATATGCGAACGGTGCTCAAACAGCGTTAAAGATAGATATTATAGGGGGTCAATACCACTGCATCTGCGTCTGAACTCTGATGAAAAGCTCTGGCTCGTAAACACTCCCCACGGATTAGAATTAGACAGCGGCGAGGCCTTCCGGCAAGAACGATCCTCTGCTACCAAGGTCATTGCCAGAGTAATTGACGACCTCTAGACCCTGAACAGACGTTTCGTGTTGAACAAAACGAGCAATTCTGAGAATGTTAGGCTTGGCTCTTGTACCTGTTGCAAAGCTGTGGAAATCTCCATTCTCTAACTACTTGCATTATATGTAACTGAACAAACGATCTCTTTCTAACAGAACTCCAGGTGGGGATCCTCTCCCCCAAGTCTTACTATAAAAAAAGGGTGCTTTATGCATACATTATAGTAATAATGCATCGAGTAAGTATGACATAAGGAAAAAGAAAATATTTTGAGTGGTTTGGGGCTCCCCACAACCTAGCCCCCTCCTGCCGCCATCGGGGCGGCGGCGGCACCGATTGCCAGCCCGGCACCGGCGCCCGCCCTCCCTCCCCGTCGCCCTCCCCTCCCAGATCCATTGCTCCCCCACCCCAATTCCTCGTTTTCTCCCCTTCCCCTGGTCAGCGCCCTCGCGGCGCGGACAGACGGCGCCGCCGCCCGCGACGTGGCCTCTCTCCCACCCCATTCACCCGTGGCCTCTGCCTCTCCTTGGGATGCGTCGATGAAAGGTACTAAATGGCTAGAGGGGGGGTGAATAGCCTAATAAAATTTCTACAAAATCACTAGAGCAACTTGTTAGTAAATAACAAAGCGTAAATACGTTTGCTCTAGCTCTACTTGTCGGCAAGCCTCCTATTGACAATTCTAGTTGCTATAGTCTCTAATCCACACACAATGGCTAAGTCGCTACTTTACCAACTAGGTGAACAAGCTAGATTACTCTAATCAAGACTAAGCAACTAAGCAATTCTACTCAACTACACTAGCACAATATATATGAAAGTAATGCAAAGGTGTAGAGGTGATATACCACAATGTCGAGGCTAGTCAATCCAATCACCAAGGATGAAACAATATGATTACCAAATTGAAGCCAATCACCGAGAGACAAATGGAGACACGAGATTTAACCCGAAGTTCACTTGAGCACCCTGTTGATATTTCTTACACGATCCAAATTAGGAAGGCGAAAAAGAAATATATATGGGATATCTATCTAATCATGTTAGCTTGGATATGGGATTAACCTCATGATCCAACAAAGTGAAGTTAGGCGGTGTTAGTAGTGGGATGTAAACTTAGCATCATTATCCATAGTGGAGTTAATCTCACCAGAATATATACTCAAGGTATACCACTCATTTCTAGGCATTACCTATACACTAGTCTGTCACCCTAGCAATAACGCTCTAAGAAATGCGGGCATGGTATTTGTTGATAGGCCTTGATAAAAGAATGAACATGATATCTGCAAGCGCACGGATAGAAATACCAATTGTAGCACTTCACCGGGGAGTAATCCGTATCGTATTTATATTTTACCACGAGGAAGGGAATCTATGGAAAGTAGAGAGAAAAGGAGTATCTAATGATTTATGAAGTGATTTACTTATGAGATCCACTTACGGTAGTGTAATGCAGAGTAGCCATATGCATCTAACATTACTCAACAGGATAAGTCACAAGATAAAGATAATTATATAAATGATAAATACCCAAGTCTAAGATCATCATATGCCACTAGTATTATACGAGCAATTAGCATGTTATAGAAAGAATATTCCTAAGATACTCCTAATCATATGTCAATGAATACTACAATTAGTGCAATACATCTAGCTATCATGGCAAGGTTGGATTACTTCTACACATGGCAAGCATTACCAATAACAACCAAGGATCTAAACTTGATCATTACCGTAATTATAAACTCGACCCGGTCCTACATTCGGAGGGTGGATTCCAAAGAACTCAACAGGACTGTCACTCCCACGATCTACCACACGGTCCGAATGTTGGGTGCAATTGCGGATAAACGTTGTATAAACACCACGTTTACACATTGCTTATCACCCACATAGTGATCATCTATATGGATGCTATACAATTCCATGCACAAAATATAAAGCAATCTTACTAAACTAAACATATAATCATAGCATGCATAAACACATAACAATAAGAATATAATAATTATATAGATCAAAGCCATAACAATAGTGTATCAATAATAATACTTACAGATCGAATTCAAGAGCGAAGAACAATGCTCTTGCTATTACTTGACTATCGTGAACTCAAGATGAACTTGATCTTGAACTAGAACTAACTAGTTAGCTAGCTACTTCTAGTATGATGAACTAGGGCTTAGGTCTAGACTTGGTTGGACTTGATGAGTATGAGTTGATAATGAATATTGATAATGAATTGTTCTTAGCCCTGGGGTCAGCTGGTCTTCTTATATAGTACTTGACGATGAACGTGAACCCTTGGATCAAACCGACCTTCAACAACGGTGTAGATACAACCTCAATGTCGATAGTAAACCGACCTAGAAAGGAGAGGCTGACCGGGGGGACCCACCTGGCGGCCGGCCTATGTGACACTGGCGGCCGCCAGGGTGGAGAGCCACCTTGGCTTCCCGTTTGTTCTGGTGTCCTATGGTATCTTCTAGAATATTTTAGTCCACTTTTCGGGTTGAGTTACTTCACGGTCAAGTATTGTCATCATATATGTCTTGTATATTCTGGAACTTTCTCCATTCTTCTCGGTATTTATCTGTTAAGTCCCTGGAAAGTCACAAAATACCAAAACTCGTGGAAATATATTAGTTAGACCCCTAGACTTATGTTTGGTCTTTGACTTGAGCCCTTATTTCATGTTAATTAACTTATAACATTATGCTATAACAGGTGTCAACACACCCTCAACCTAATCTCCGTTGTGCCGACCTTCTCACGTGTGGGTCAAGGTAGAGCTCACTCCAAGCCAATTGCCTTTAGGCTTCTTGCACCTAATGCAAATGAGAAGTACCCAAGACACGAGCAATGAATTACTCACACTTTGTCTTCCCGACGAGGAGTGTGTGATCCTCTCACAAATCACCGGAGGTGGCCAAGAACATACACCTTCTCTTGCCAACGCCTCCACCAAACACCAAGCCGGCTAGGAGTGGTGCTCTCCAAGAGCAACAAGAAAACCACCGGCTCACAACGATCCTCAAGCGCCACTAGATGCAAAGATCAAAGCAAAGTGCACTTGAATCACCTCAACTCACTAGAATGGATGCTCTCAAGCAAAGGAGTGAGAAGGAGGATGAGTGCTCAGCTCTAGAGGTGTTAGAAATGATTTCAAATGACCAAGAGGCCTCCACAAAGCCGGCCAAAGGGGTATAAATACCCCCTACCACGAAATGTGGCCGTTGGGGTGCAAATCACGCACAAATCACCGACGGGACGCGACCGACCGGACTCACCGGTGAGTTCGGTCGGTGGATCCGGTCACAACCGACAAACCCCACCCGACCGAGCCGACGAAGCGTCCGGCCGCAAGATCCGATCGGTGCTTCGGTCAGCACCGGATGCATCCGCGGTCCCGGCCGCTTCCGCCGAACCACCGAAAAACATGCTCTCCGGACGCGCGGTCATCGGGTGCGTCCCCGGCCGAGAATACCCCGACTTCCGGCCGATGAGTCCGGTCCACCGCCCGAGCCGCGAAATTGCCGTTTTGTTGTCGCTCCTTCGCCTTTGCTCCAAACCAACTTCCGTCACTTGATTCTTGTTGCCGACACGTCGAAGAACACCCCGACACCATGTGTTAGCATTTTGAAAACATTTTCCATCAAGTACGGAGTTAGCTCTCTAGGTTAGAATGCATGTAAATGATTTTGAACCTAGAGGCACATGAGGATCGACATGTACGATAGTTTTCCCCTCTTTATAGTACGGCTTATCGATCCTATAATCACTCACACCCTTTATGGTGTCTTGAGTGTAAAATCAAAATGGCCCTATGATATACCTTTGCCTTGAGCCCATTTTGATCCTCGAAACACGCCAAGTCACGCACTTGATCATCAATTGGATCACCTCGACCCATTCACCATGACCATCATGCACCGTCCTTGGCTTGACCAATCTCCAGCTAAATCAAACACTTAGCATAGAGAGATTAGTCCTAAGGATGTCACTAATTAGCCAAAACCAATCTAGAGATCTTCAATCTCTCCCTTTTTGGTAATTGGTGACAACCCGCATAAAGATTTTATGATTAAGGGTTTTTGAACCTATCATGGTTGTCCAAGCATTTTGCTTACAATCATAGGATTGGACAAACATAATAAGCTCGGTTTTGGTAGCATAAGCTCCCCTACATGTATGGCTAGAGTTTGGTATAGGCTTTGCATACATGTATGAATATTGAAATTAGGGAGTGAGCCATGTTACCAAAATGATGCTTAAGGTGAAAGAATGGACCTTTGAAGCGTGATACCAATCGAGTTGCGCCTTTCTCACTATACAAGCATCATGGATAACTAGATATTTTATCAAAAACTCAAAGTACCCCGTGAGATCATATTATAAGCATAGGTACTTGAATTTAGAGCGGAAATCACAATATCTAGGTACCACTTAAGCATGCTAGTTGATCAATCATCAATCAAGTTACCACTAGCATACCCATTGGTCAACCATGTTGCCTTTGAGATCTTGATCTAGTGTGCCACTTGTACCTATTGGTGTGGTAATGCCCTTTGCATCTTGCATGTCAAACTTTTAATTTTGATCATGTCTCTTATGTATTTGCCTTGATTAATGAATGTACCATTCTTGAGTTGCTTGATTTGAAGTCCAAGGAAGTAAGTGGGCTCTCCAAGCATAGACATTTCAAATTCTTTGGCCATCATTTTAGCAAACTCTTCACAATATGCTTGATTTGTTGACCCAAATATGATGTCATCCACATATATTTGCAAGATGAACAAATCCTTGCCAATCTTCTTGGTGAAGAGAGTAGTGTCGGCCTTCCCCATCTTGAAGCCTTTCTTGAGTAAGAAGTCTCTCAACCTCTCATACCATGCTCTAGGTGCTTGCTTCAAGCCATACAATGCCTTCTTCAACTTGTACACATGATTAGGCTTGTGATAATCCTCAAAACCGGAAGGTTGCTCAACATATACAAGCTCATTGATGAAACCATTGAGAAATGCACTCTTCACATCCATTTGGTATAACTTGATGTCATGGGCACATGCATAGGCTAGTAGAATTCTCATTGCCTCTAATCTTGCCACCGGAGCATATGTTTCACCAAAGTCAAGACCCTCAACTTGAGTGTAGCCTTGTGCAACTAGTCTTGCTTTGTTTCTAACCACAATGCCATCTTGATCTTGCTTATTCTTGAACACCCACTTGGTTCCAATGACATTATAGTTGGTTGGTCTTTCCACCAACTCCCATACTTCATTTCTTTCAAAGTTATTGAGCTCCTCTTGCATTGCCAATACCCATTCTTCATCTTTCATGGCATCATCAATCTTCTCCGGCTCTTCTTGTGACACAAATGCAAAGTGCTCATAAAATGCCGCAAGCCTTCCTCTTGTTTGTACTCCACTTGCAATGTCTCCAATAATCTGATCAATTGGGTGATCTCTAGCAACACTTGTATTTTGGAGTATTGGTAGTTGATTGCTTGAACTTGGTTGCTCACTTGATGTGTTTTGCACTTGAGAAGATGTACTAGCCTGTTGATCTTGCACTTGAGAACCACTAGCTTGACCCATTGGAGATGAGAGCACTTGATCTTTGTCATCATCAACATCAATCACTTGAGTTGGCTTGATGTGCCCAATGTCCATGTTCTTCATTGCATCTACCAATTGAGTTCCACCAACATCATTATGATTTTCTTCTTCATCTTGAGACCCATTTGTTTCATCAAACTCAACATCATGCACTTCTTCAAGTTGACCACTAGTGCTATTCCACACTATATGCTTTGCTTGTTGTGGAATAACCAAGCAAGAATCCCTCATCACATTTCTTGTCAAACTTGCCCAATCTAGTGCCTTTCTTCAATATGTAGCATTTGCAATCAAAGACTCTAAAGTAAGCAATGCTTGGCTTTCTTCCATTCAATAGCTCATAGGGTGTCATGCCCATCATTAGATGACAATACAATCGGTTGATGTAGTAGCATGCGGTGTTGATTGCTTCGGCCCAAAATGATTGACTCACATTATATTCATTAAGCATTGACCTTGCCATATCCATGAGAGTCCTATTCTTCCTCTCAACTAGGCCATTGGATTGTGGTGTGTAGGTAGGTGAGACTTCATGCTTAATGCCATAGTCATTGCATAGCTCTTCAATTCTTGTACTCTTGAATTCACTACCATTGTCACTTCTCACTTTCTTGATGGTAACATCATATATATTCATTGCACACTTGCTTAAGAAATGTCTTGAAGATGGAATATGTGTCACTCTTGTCATTTAGAAAGAACACCCATGTATATCTAGTGAAGTCATCCACAATCACAAATCCATACTTATTGCCTCCAATGCTAGTGTATGTGGTTGGACCAAATAAGTCCATGTGTATCAACTCAAATGGCTTGCAAGTGCTCATAAAATTCTTCTTAGGATGAGTGTTGCCCACTTGCTTGCCGGCTTGCATGCACCACATAGCTTGTCCTTTTCAAACTCAACTCCATCCAAGCCTCTCACTAGGTTGTGCTTCACAAGCTTGTTCAATTGCTTCATGCCAACATGTCCTAGCCTTCTATGCCATAGCCAACCCATGCTTGATTTGGAGAGCAAGGATGTACTCAATTTTGCTTCACTTGTGCCAAAATCAACTAGATAGAGGTTGTCATGCCTAAAGCCTTTGAATATCAACTTTGAGTCTTTCATGCTCACAACCTCAATGTCATCAACCCCAAATATGCATTTGAAACCAAGGTCACATAGTTGTGCTACCGAGAGCAAGTTGAAGTTCACCTTGTCAACATGTGCCACATTGGATATGTTCAAATCACTTGTGATTTCAATCTTGCCATGTCCTTTGATCTTGCCTCTACCATTATCACCAAATGTGATACTACCACCACTTGACCTTGTATCAAAAGAGTTGAACATTCTAGCATCACCGGTTATGTGTTGAGTGCACCCACTATCAAGAATCCAATGCCTCCCTCCGGACTTGTAATTCACCTACAAATCAAATCAATGAGATTTAGGTACCCATCCTTGCTTGGGTCCTTGGAGGTTAGTTACCAAAGCCTTTGGCACCCAAATGGACTTCTTCTTTGGTCCCACAATTGGTGTACCAATGAACTTTGCCTTCACACCATTCTCCCTCTTGGTAAGAAAATAGCATGAATCAAAACAAATTGAATGCACTTTGTTTGCTTTCTTGTTGGTGTTTATTTTAGTGTATTTTTGCTCTTGATGCCCAACTTGCTTGCATCTTTGACAATAAGAACCGTTGCTCTTTACAAAGCTAGGCTTTAGAGTCACAAAGGCCTTTTTGCCTTTCTTGGGGATATACCCTAGACCTTCCTTGTTAAGCAAAAATCTTTGGCTACCCAAGCACTTTAGCAACTTGACATCCCCACCATATGCCTTACCCAAGGCGTGGGTGAGCTCATCCACCTCTCTCTTGAGAGTCTCATTCTCAACTAATAATGATGAATCTAAAACCTTTTCATCACTACTAGTGGAGGTAGAGTGGGTTGGTGTAGATGTGGAGGGTATGTTTGGTTCTTCAACATCAACCACGAATGGTTCATCTATAATGTCACATGTTGAACCAACATTCCTCTTGGAGACCAAGGCAACCTTGTCACTCTTAGCTACTAGCAAGGAATGAGCTTTTTCAAGCTTTGTATGAGCAAGTTGAAGCTCCTCATGGTCTTCCTTTAGACACTCATAGGATGCTTCTTGCTCCCTAAGGCTCTTTTCAAGAGAGGCAACTCTCTTTTTCAAGGTCATACATTCCTTTGCCTTAGCTATGAGAACACTGTTAGCTTGCTCTATTGCCTCAAACATCTCATCTTTAGTGGGTTCATTTGATTCATCATATTCTTCCTCACTATCATATTTTACTTCATTAGAGGATGGTTCATCATATACCTTAGTGGCCTTAGCCATGAAGCATGAACCGAAGGATGAGTCAAATAGAGAAGGCTTGTCTTGATCAACTAGAGCCATTATAGCCTTGCCCTCTTCTTGTTCTTCGGACTCATCACTATCCCATGTCACAACAAATGCACAATCTTTGCCTTGCTTGAAGGTAGCCTTGTTCTTGCCCTTTCTATGGTCCTTGTTGTTCTTCTTGTCCTTTCTATGAGGACATTCCTCAAAGAGATGATTCGGACTATCACACTTCCAACATAGCCTATTTTCCTCATTGCCCTTTGGAGTGTTCTTCTTCTTGTAGTTTCCAAATCTTCTCTTGTACTTGAGCATGGTGCCAAATTTTCTTACCACCAAGGCAAGAGCTTCATCAACCTCTTCTAGGCCGGATATATCACACTCTTCTTCTTGTGCCTTTGCCTTGCCCTTGTTTGAGGTAGAGGATGCCTTGAATGCAACGGCCTTCTTCTCCTCAACCTTCTTGTCTTCCTTCTTCTCCTTGGCATCAACATCATGATCATACTTGTCAAATGTCAACACTTCTCCAAGTAGATCATTTGGCTTCTTTGAATCAAGCCCATCTCTTTGTAGCATGAGAATCAACATCTTGAATCTTGAGGGTAGGCTAATCAAGAATTTGTGGCAAAAGTCTTGATCTTGTGTCTTGTAGCCCAAAGTCCTGAGATCATTCACAATGACTTGAAGACGATGAAACATCTCAAGAATTGTTTCACCATCCTTCATCTTGAAAGTCTCAAACTCACTCTTGAGGCCATATAGCTTGGCACTCTTGACAACCTTGGTGCCCTCATATGTTTCACTCAATCTTGTCCACACTTCACTTGCACGGTCCAAGTCCTTGATGCCCTCAAATATCTTTGCATCGATGGCATTGTATATTGTGTTGAGTGCCATTCGATTGCAAGTCCGATTTGCTCTATCCTCATCGGTGAGCTTGGTAGGATCAAGAATGACATAATCAATCTCCGTCACCTCCAATACTCTCTCATGTATGGAACCGAGGTACATGGTCATCTTCCTCTTCCAATGATCAAAAGAGCTCTCACCATCAAAGTGAGGCGGCTTTCCCCCAACATGGTTGAACACTATAGTAGTCATATCTTGCACCGAAGGGTGTTACTCATTGCTAAAACGGTGACCACGGCTCTGATACCACTTGAAAGGTCCTAAATGGCTAGAGGGGGGGTTGAATAGCCTAATAAAATTTCTACAAAATCACTAGAGCAACTTGTTAGTAAATAACAAAGCGTAAATGCGTTTGCTCTAGCTCTACTTGTTGGTAAGCCTCCTATTGATAATTTTAGTTGCTATAGTCTCTAATCCACACACAATGGCTAAGTCGCTACTTTACCAACTAGGTGAACAAGCTAGATTACTCTAATCAAGACTAAGCAACTAAGCAATTCTACTCAACTACACTAGCACAATATATATGAAAGTAATGCAAAGGTGTAGAGGTGATATACCACAATGTCGAGGCTAGTCAATCCAATCACCAAGGATGAAACAATATGATTACCAAATTGAAGCCAATCACCGAGAGACAAATGGAGACACGAGATTTAACCCGAAGTTCACTTGAGCACCCTCAAGCTAATCTCCGCAGTCTTGACCTTCTCACGTGTGGGTCAAGGTGGAGCTCACTCCAAGCCAATTGCCTTTAGGCTTCTTGCACCCAATGCAAATGAGAGGTATCCAAGACACGAGCAATGAATTACTCACACTTTGTCTTCCCGACGAGGAGTGTGTGATCCTCTCACAAATCACCGGAGGTGGCCAAGAACATACACCTTCTCTTGCCAACGCCTTCACCAAACACCAAGCCGGGTTAGGAGTGGTGCTCTCCAAGAGCAACAAGAAAACCACCGGCTCACAACGATCCTCAAGCGCCACTAAATGCAAAGATCAAAGCAAAGTGCACTTGAATCACCTCAACTCACTAGAATGGATGCTCTCAAGCAAAGGAGTGAGGAGGAGGATGAGTGCTCAGCTCTAGAGGTGTTAGAAATGATTTCAAATGACCAAGAGGCCTCCACAAGCGGCCAAAGGGGTATAAATACCCCCTATCACGAAATGTGGTCGTTGGGGTGCAAATCACGCACAAATCAGCCTGGACCGGACGCGATCGACCGGACTCACCGGTGAGTCTGCGTCCGGGTGGATCCGTCCACAACCGACAAACCCCACCGACCGGCCGACCGAAAGCCGACGAAGCCGACCGTCGCAAGATCCGATCGGTGCTTCCGGCCAGCACCGGATGCATCCGGCCGGTGCGTCCGTCGCTTCCTCGGCCGAACCACCGAAAAACATGCTTCTCGCCGACGCGTCACCGGTGCGTCCGGCCGAAAAACCCAGCCTTCCGGCCGCTGAGTCCGGTCACCGCCCGAGCCGCAAAATTCCGCCGCTTTATTGTCGTTCCTTCGCCTTTGCTCCAAACCAACTTTCGTCACTTGATTCTTGTTGCCGACACGCCGAAGAACACCCCGACACCATGTGTTAGCATTTTGAAAACATTTTCCATCAAGTACGGAGTTAGCTCTCTAGGTTAGAATGCATGCAAATGATTTTGAACCTAGAGGCACATGAGGATCGACATGTACGATAGTTTTCCCTCTTTATAGTACGGCTTATCGATCCTATAATCACTCACACCCTCTATGGTGTCTTGAGCGTAAAATCAAAATGGCCCTATGATATACCTTTGCCTTGAGCCCATTTTGATCCTCGAAACACGCCAAGTCACGCACTTGATCATCAATTGGATCACCTCGACCCATTCACCATGACCATCATGCACCGTCCTTGGCTTGACCAATCTCCGCCTAAATCAAACACTTAGCATAGAGAGATTAGTCCTAAGGATGTCACTAATTAGCCAAAACCAATCTAGAGATCTTCGATCGCCCGAGCTCTTGGGCGTCTCCCCGCCCAGCCGCTTGGTGCCGCGGGCCGGCGCCGGGCCGGCCGGGGGAGGGGGTCGCCGCCCCGCTCAAGCACCCGCCTTTGTCACGCCCCACTTTTTAATGGGACCTTAATCTCGCGTATTGGCGCCGGATCACGCCACCAATACGCTTTACCGAGTCACGATAAATGGAAATCGCTTATAGATAAACTATTCGAGCATATATTGACATAGGATAGAAGATCTTACAAATGGTGATGAAGACACCACTCCGGATTATATTGATCGAGTAGCCAACCGTGAAGCGTGGGTTTATCTCGTGGACGGTCCGCCTAAGGTGCTAGACCATCCGGGCACTACTCCATGTTCCACAGCAACTTGAGCGCGGATGGAAATTCTCGGGCTTCTACGCCTTTCTCCTAAGCAACGCCCCGACGAACTCTTATGTCGTTGGTCTCCTACTTCGACAAATGACCTTACCTTCCGGATATGCCGATATCCGTAAAAAAATGAGGGGTGAGTACAAAGGTATTTCGGCAAGTCCAAACCAGAGTGGTTTGGTATATTAAGGGTTTGGGCCCTAGCAGAGTCTCTAAAACTCTCTCTCACTAGTTCCCTGTTTATCTCATCTTATCATCACCTTCACATATCACAAAGAAAGGGTTAGTTATATCTAATCATAGATGTTCTTTTCTAGCATTCGCCCATTCCAAGGACGTGGCTATTCAAATAGATTCTAATAAACTCTGCAGAGGTTGTACAAATTTTCCCACACGATGGACACATCCTCTTCCATGATCGGTGGTCGACGGAGGTCCAACGAGATCCGTACCCGCTGAGTGCTACTCTAGGTATATTGGTATAATCTTTACCACGACTTCTCGGGGGGTTGGAAAGGATGACGATCATCCTAGACGTAGCTTCAATACACACTACGTCCGACGTAGCTTCAATACACACACTACGCCCGACGTGGCTTCAATACACACCACGCCCATGTGGCTTCAATACACACCACATAATCATAATCATAAATCATGCACCTAGCACCGCGCCAATTGTTTTACGTGGAGGATCACAAAGCAACCACGCCAAACCCGACCTCTAAGATCACCTAGCATCCGAAGTCGCCTCCCGATAGATCGCTTTGCATACCCGGCCACCTTGGCTCCAAATTATACCTCAACCCAACGGGGTGGGAATCAAGCCGTCCCATTTATCGACGTGTGGCCGCACGTAATATCGCACTAGGTAGAAGGTCTATGAACCGGTCCTTAGGGAGGCGAAGTATCTCTCCGCGAGAATCCCCTCACGGCAATTCCCGTAGTAACCCATCTCACAATGAATTACTATCACCCACCTCTTTTGTTGGTTAGGGTTCATTAGGCGCGATCTCAGGTTATACTTAATTACAACGTATGAGCGTAGATAACGTGGATGATTACGCCATCCCGCTTAGCTCCATAGCTACGTTATCGTTTCATACCACTATATACTAATCGATTATCCACGGTGATGCATCATGTCTATCATCATCATCATCTCATCTTATTAAGGTCATGAATAGGGGGGGTAAGGACTTGCACAGGATGTTTTACTGATCGGCATCGGGCGTCGAACGCTCCTAGCTTCGCCCGAACGGGAAGCTTCTAAACGGGTCGTCGAATCTACTTGTGGATCGGGCGATAAACCTAGCTCGAACTATGGCATATAAAACAAACATAGAATATTATGGTGGCAATGGGTTAGATGCATAGAGCTAGATTTTAGATGAATTATGGAAGTCGCTTTCACGTGAAACGGAGTTAATTTGCATGAGATATGGATTTTATAATATTAATCCCTAATTAAATCATTAGGGTAATATTATAATATAATTTTATCATGTAATAAAATTGGAACTAATTACATGATAAAATTCTATAAATCGAATAATGAATTTACAAATTTTCCGGGAATTTTTCTCGACACGGAAATATGATTTACAATACCCCTCGTGGTACACTACTTCGTAGACCTAGCAATTAAATAAGTGTACACGTAAACGTCCATTCACACGTGGGTGCCACGTGGGTCCACGTGGACGCCACGGTGGCTGCCACGTAGGCGCCACGTCGTCGTGGGACCGGGTTAAGTGGCCGCGACGACGCTTGACGGAGTGGAGCGGAGGGGCGACGTGTCATCTTCGTTTGGCCCTCCGTGACGCCGTTACTATTGGGGTCGGCGTCAACGATGAGGGGGTCCGTCCCGCCGACGCGTTCGCGGGCGGCGCTTCCTCGCCGATCTCGCCGAATGGCTCGCCCCGTTCGTAAGCTTCGCCGCGAGTGGTGCGGTAGGCCTCTACCTTCTCCCCGAACAGATGTCGCGGCCCGGAGGTGACGGTAGAGGGCGACCCCACGGCGGCGGCGTGTCCGGCGGCAAACGGCGGCGGTGTTCCGTGCTGGGTGTTACAAGGCAGCCACGGGCTTGATAAGTAGGGAATCGAAAGAGGGAGAGTGAGGAAGCTGCACCACACCGCCAATTGACACCGGAGATGTCCACGATGGCGACGAGCTCGATCCCTAGCCGCAACGCCGGCGGAGGTAGATTTGGGGAAATTCCCCAGCGAGCGGAGGAGAGGGAGAGAGAGGGAGGGAGGCGAAAGCACCGTATGTTCCCGATGGTGGCGGAGCTCGCAGGTGAGGGGCGAGTCCGATTGCTCACCGTAGGGGGGTATTTATAGTGCGCCGGGGGTGCGGTCGCCGGCGAGATATTTCGCCGCCCGCCCGATCTTTCCCCGACAAACCGGTGTCAGACTTTGACCTCCGTGCGGTCCATCGTCCGTCGCGTCGTTCATGGTGCCGCGGCGGGCTAGCCGGGCGAGGGCGGCAACGGTGTCGCGTTGCGGCGGTGGTGGTCGACATAGCGGTGGTCGCGCCCCTGTTGGCATGGCCGCAGCGCTGCCGCTTCGGCGACGCTGACAGCTCAATGCCCCCCCATGCCTCCCATCAGGCGCTGGCCCACACCGTGTGCGGCTTCGGGGTGGCGGCAGGCGGCATGGTGCCTTGTCTCATCGCCGGCACAGTGTCCGGCCGTTTCGGCTTTCGCGGGTTTTGACGGCGCCCCGTGTAACTCGACACGACGGGCAAGGTGCGGGCGAGGTCAAGGCCGACAGCGCCGATCGATCGATGCCGGCCGCGGCGAGGGTCGCCGACGGCAGCAGGGCGGGGCGCGTGGTGTCTTCGCGTCGCGAGCGAGAGGAAGACGACGGAGGGGTGGGTCCCGTCTGTCGGCGAGGAAGGGAGAGGGAGGAGGGCTGGGCTCGGTTTCCGCCTCCCCTCTCGCTACCGTTGGGCTTAGGTGTTTGGGCCGGCCCGCTCAGCGGAAATGAGAAGGAGAGGGTGAGCCGGGCTGGGCCAAAGGAGGAAAGGGGGAGGAAATGAGCCCGAGAGCTCTTCCTTTCTCTTTTCTATTCTTTTTCCTTTCCCTATTCTCTATTCTTCCTCTCATTTCCTTTCCCATTATTTTATGTGTGTAAATATATTTGGTACACGTTTATACAAGCTCTTATATATATCCTCATGACTCTCATTTCATGAAAAAATATTTATTGTACTTGTATAAATATGTATATGTATTTATGTGTACACACATTCTCCCGATCTATCATTATTTCATGTGTAACATATACGTATATATTTTATAACTATTTTCACAAGCACGTTTATACTCTCATGACTTATTTGTCAAGAATAATTATTTATTCTGCTCGTAAAAACATTCATATATGTTTGGTACACATGAGTTTCGGTTTTATTATTCCCGAGAGAAATTTTTAGTAATTCGATTCTCATGCGATATTTTCCATAATTCGAATCTAGGGCTTACCTTTGCATCCTTTGCGACCATAAAGCTCGACAAGCAACAAACAGAAGAAACCTAATATTCTAGATGGTGACATGCGGGTTTTCGAAAATAGGGTTTTCGGTTTAGCGGAAATTAAATCAAGTTTTAGTTGTAATTCGAAAAGTTCAAATTTTTAGTGACTTTTAAAATGATGCAAAAACACGGGTGTTACAGGCCCGCATAGGGGGCACGATGATGTTGTCCCCGTGGAGCCCGCGGTCCCGACAGAGCTAGTTTCGGGCGGGGGACCTGCCTCCATCGTCCTTGACGCCCCTGCCGCCATCTTGCGCGCAGAGGACGTCGCCGAGCTGCCCCGGGTGCCATGCTTGCCGCCGCCTCCCTTCGGCCGACCAGCAAAGATCCCCGACGGGATCCTCCCCCCGACCTCATCCGGATTGTCGGGCCAGCCGAGCCCGACGCCGCCTTCATATACCCTTCTACTCCGAGCCGTCGCCGTCTCCTCTACCGCGGCCCCCGGGGCGGGGCCTTCGACGACGGCGGTCGGCGTCGCCGACAATAGTCGCTTGGTTGGTCGGGGCTCTCCCCAACAGCGATCCATTTGTGACCTCTCGCCGGCAAAGGTCCAAGGCGTAGCGGGGAGATGCTCGTCGAGGACGCCAACTCTACGGGACGAGGTGGACTACGATCCCTCCCCTCGCTATTTCAACGCTGTGCGCCACGCCATCTCACTGTCAACGGTCGCGGGCGGCTCTGCTGGACGCACGACGGGTCTCAACGCGGCTCTTGACGTCATGGAGCCTGCCCTCGCTATCGCGGGTAGGGCGGCTGAGGCTTAATCCCGCCATGAAGGTGTTGGCATCTTGGGTGACAACCCCGCGCCGGGCCGGGCGCCCATGCACCGCATCGCCGCCGCCGTCGCCGCACGCGTGGACCAGCGTGACGCCGCCGGCCCTCATGTAGTGTCTCCTCATCCATCCGCTAGGGTGCCCGCACACTAGAGGCTCGGCCGACAACCAGCCGCGGCGCCTCCCTGCACACCAACGGCTCGGCCAAATCCATCGGGCCACCGCATGGTGGCCGCCGCCGCCGCCGCCAACTCGGTCCGGGGCTCTCTATGCCGCCGTTGACGCATGCCGCCCCTGTCGATGATGACAGTTTCACACTCGCTCGAGGCGCGGGCATGGGCGCCGACACACCTCGTCCCACCCACGTCGTTGACGACCTGTGCCACCGTCCCTAGTCAGGCTCTGCTTCAACACGAGGTACAATTTACACTTTGTTTTGTAGCTCACACGAGGTAAATTGCTTGTTAAGGTAGCTCGCACAGGCCGGGGCCCACCTGTTTAGGGTCTTAAACAAGCAATTTACACTTTGTTTTGTATAATATATTGGTAACCAAGAGATAATATTGACATAACTGATATTGTGCTGTAGTGGTAGAGGGGGTCATGCGAGAGGGAGAGGTCGTGGGGTTTGAATCCCGCCAACCACATAGCACGCAATTAAAAAAAATAATTGCCATCTTTTTAGATTTTTTGATTCAATTTTACCGATTGTTTGCGAGAGGGAGATAATATTTTTTTCACTTGGATTCATGATCTTTTGAAAATAGAATAGTAGAGATGGCTTTGAAAAACCACGCGCCTATAAATGGTCTTTAGGCGTAGCTTACTGTAGTAGTGCTGGTTATTTTTTTTTTTATTGCAAACATGTGTTACATGTTTTTTTCTAGTTGCAAGATATTTTAGTTAATGATCAGAAATCACCAAGCTGACTTTAGTTGCCCGTTCGGCATGGCTTCTCCAGCGGCTTCAGTGAGTCGCTTTGGAGTCGTTTTTACGCCAAATAGGGTAAAATAAAATAGCTCGATGAAGAAGCCCCTTAAATCATGCTTTCACATAGGTTTGAGATATAATGGAGCAAAAAGCAGTAACTTCATCCGGCTCCACCTCATCTTACGTGGCAATCTAAGAGCATGTTTTAAGGGTGTAGCTATTTTGCCAAACGGTTCAAATAAAGCGGCTACAGCTCCATTGATGAAATTGTTCATGGAGCCAAAGTCTAGAAAAATGGATTCACTGAAGTGAAGCCGTGCCAAATGGGCCAGTCTAGTGGAAAGAGATATTTACTTTTCTTATATATTTAATGAGAGCATATCTTCGATCCATGGATCATGCACTGCTGCAAAAAAAAATGTCCATGCTAATATTTCCCTAAGGTGCCGTGAAATAAATGATACAGAAGTTTTGTTAAAAAGTTATATAATATGAAGTTTCAACAAATAATATGCTATTTACTAAATAATCGGTGCCGTGAAATAAATGATGCACAAGTTTTGTTAAAAAGTTATATAATATTAAGTTTCAACAAAAATATGCTATTTACTAAATTAGTGAGGATTATTTGCTACAAATGGTACAAACGTCTTGATATGATATGATAGAAGAATATATGGGGAGACTCACATCTGTTCTCTACAGGGATTAAATAAACTAGTGAGGCTTACTAAACACAACAAATGAAATATCTCCGTTGGTTAGTGTATTCCGGTGGGATTCAAGAAGTCAGAGCTTTTTTTTTTTTTTTTTTTTTTTTTCTCTACGAGTATTTAATAATTCGTTCGCTGCACATACGACTGTACATACGCACCATGCCACCTTGGACCTGGATAAAAGAGGTGTCCATTGCCTTGATTTTGGCACGGCAAGCTGGAGTCCAAAGAGTTTGGCTAGAATCGGATTGCCAAGAACTGCTGCGACTTTGGCAAGCTGGAGAACAACAAAGATCAAGCGTGATGTCAATTCTGATGGAGATTAGGGAGTTGAGTACTTTGTTTTAAGAGTTTAAGTTTTCCCTTTCTTCTCACTCTTGCAATAAGGTAGCACATATGCTAGCAAAACGGGTCACAGACGAAACTCGGATCAGGTGGTGGTCTATGGCCCCAGCTTGTGTTTTTGGTCTGTTGGCTTCAGATTGTAATCCTCCCTCTATTTGATGAATGAAATATCCATTATCGAAAAAAAAAAAGAGAAAAATGTTAAGTAGACACGGCTGGACGGGATAAAAGATGTAGATGCAGAGACCATGGCCCTATAGCAAGGCAAAAAAAAAAAAAAAAAAGTAGACACGGTTGGATGGAAAGAAAAGAAAAAAAAAACATTTAATAATTCGTTCGCTGCACATACAGCTGCACATACGCACCTTGGACCCCGGGACAATAATTCGTTCGCTGTACATACGACTGCACATACGCACCATGGACCCGGGGATAAAAGATGTAGATGCAGAGACCATGGACCCTAAAGCAAGGCAAGGAAAAAATATTAAGTAGACACGGCTGGACGGAAAGAAAAGAAAAAGAAAAAAAAAAACGGAAGATATGTGTGCCAACGCTTGGCATATGTTGCTGCTCGCTCGCTTGCAACGACAACATCATGTGTTGCTAGGTATCCGCTGCTCAAGGGGGTAATATTGTAGTGACGGTAAATCTATTTTTCGTGACGAGTAAGTTGGCATGCGACGTTTTTAAGTTGTCTGAAACAAAAAATCAGATTTTAGTGACAGACTAAAATGCCCGTCATAAAAATAAAAATGTCCGTCACAGTTAATTGCAACATTAACCATGGGCAACTTTTTGCCCGCCACAGAAAAAGTTTGGGGCAGTATCACGCAAAAGAAATCCTACAGTAGTGTTGATCTTCAATGTACTCTGATTTTTTAGAGATCGCTTTTGTGTCAAGTCACTACCAGAATCCACGCCGCCGGCCGAAGTCCCCACCTCTTTGCCAAGTAAAAACACATGGCAAAAAAAAACACTTCGGCAAAAGACTGCTTTGCCGAAAGTGCCGGCGCCATTGTCGAAAGTGTCTTTTTTTCTCTCGGCAAAGCAGTTTTTTAGGCCTTAAATGAGTTCAAATAAAAATGTTTTCAACTGCAAAGTTTCATAACTTCTCAAGATTTACTGAGTTTAGTTTGGTCATTTCTTCATTTGACAAAGCATTAGTAAAGTGTTCACAAAACCTACATCTCTTCCACATCGCCGCCGAGATCCGCTCTTCTTCGACTCACTTCCACCGCCGCTCCACTACGCCCTCCCTCCACCAAGCAGTCTTTGTTTCTACTCATCGAGGCACCTACCAAGTACCACATCATCAACTGCTGGTATGACGAACTTGCCATCTAGAGAGATTCAATTTTGAGCTTCATCTTCTACCTCCGGCGATGGCAAGCTACTTATTCTTCTGGTCACCGGAATGATCATCTCCACCGGCTTTGTCGTCCCATCTTCAACCGCTTTGAGCGGCCCTTCCATCCGGGTGTATGCGTCGCCAGCCCCCTACTGCCCCCCTCACACGGGCGAGCTCATCATCGCCACCGCCGCTAATGTAGCCATGTTGTTTATCCGCTCTTCGGACCTTTTGCCGTAATTTGGTCTTCTTTGGAGGACCTTTCTATAACTTCGTTGTTTAATATATAAAGTTTGCGCTTGTCAAAAAACAAATCTCTCTCATATCCGCTCATAGTTTCCTGAAACTAGAAGAGGGATTAAACAAAATTTACGAACAATGTTACTAACACTTTGTCAAATTAATAAACGATCAAAGTGAACTTTCTAAATCTCAAAAAGATATGAACCTTTGTAGTAGAATTTTTTTTCATTTGATTCATCTTATCGTGCAAAACAAGGTCTAAATATATCAAATTAGAAATTTGAATTTTTGAAACGAGTTCGATGAAAAAAACTTACTAAATGAAAATTGTAGATTTCAAAAAGTTATAAAATTTCATAGTTGACAACTTTTTTTATTTAAATTGTTTAGGGTTTCAAAAACTTAATTGAAAAACATCTTTGCCGAGTGAAAAAAAAATCAGCAAAGACCCTCTCAGCCGAGAGTTTTTTTTTTTTTTTTACACTTGCCTCTTTGTGGCACTCAGCAAAGAAGTTTTAGAAATTAGTTTTTGAGGACCTTATCAAATTCAAAAATAAAAAAGTTGTCAACTACAAAGTTTCATAACTTTTTTGAGGTCTACAATTTTCATTTAGTAAGTTTTACCATCCGAGGTCATTTGAAAATTCGATTTTTTTTTCAAATTTGATTTTTTTTCAAACCACCACGGATGGAAAAACTTCCTAAATAAAAAATCAGCAAAAGACCCTCTTATCCGAGAGTTTTTTTTTTTCGACACTTTCCTCTTTGTGGCACTCAGCAAAAGAAGTTTTAGAAATTAGTTTTTGAGGACCTTATCAAATTCAAAAAATAAAAAGTTGTCAACTACAAAAGTTTCATAACTTTTTGAGGTCTACAATTTTTCATTTAGTAAGTTTTACCATCCGAGGTCATTTGAAAATTTTTTTTTTTTCAATTTGATTTTTCTCAAACCACCACGGATGGAAAAACTTCCTAAATAAAAATTTTAAATCTCAAAAAATTTATGAAAATTTATAGTTGACAATTTTTTTTACCTGAAAAACATCTTGTGATGCAAAAACTACGTTTAAATTTCTTAAATTTGAAATTCAAAATTTTCAAACACCTCGGATGAAAAAAACTTTCTAAATAAAAATTAGAGATCTCAAAAAGATATGAAACTCTGTAGTCAATAACTTTTAAATTTGAAATCGTTTAGAGCCTTAAACAAGCAACTTAGACTCGGTTTTGTATAATATATGAGGAACTAATTGAAAACTTGATACCAATAAAAGAATAGTGTAGTGGTAAGACAAGAGACACACAATTGTAGGTTGCGAGCTCAAATTCTATCCGCCACATATATGCAAAAAAAAAAACTATAAAAATGTCACTTAGGTGGAGATGGGTGGGTGCTGGTGGAAGGCCTCCCCTTGAAAAAAAAAAATTGCTATTATTTTTAGAGTTTTTTTTTTTTTTTTTTTTTTTTGCATTTTCTCTTTGCCGAGTTGGGCGTTGGGTGGGGGCTCCCCGTGGAAAAAAAAAATTGCTATTATTTTCAGGTTTTTTTCCATTTTCTCTTGCCGAGTGTTTTGCTGCCAAAAAAAAAAACTCCATAAAGAGGTCTTCGCTGACTAATTCTTTGCTGAGTGTATTAGGCACTCGGCAAAGCAAAGAAAAACCGGTAGTGTTCCTCGAGCCGTTTTCAAGTAAGAGAACAGAATTATGGCCGTTAGGTGTTTACAGCCATGACGCCGAGCTTCGCCCCGAATGCACCTGGAAATCCGGTAGTGTTCCTTGATATTTTGGAGCCTTTTTCAAGAAAGAAATAAGAATTATGGCCGTTAGGTGTTTACAGCCATTACACCGAGCTATCCCAACCCGAATGCACCTGCCTCAAACGTGACAAATGGTAATCCGTCGTTGCCGTGAATGCCGGAAGAAGATCCAGAGGCCGGCCGGCACCGAACTGTAATGCACCCGCGCGTGTCATCAACGTTGACGAGTAAATTGCATTGTTTTAGGACGAATGGGGGACGCACGCGGCCGGTACGTTTGTCGTCTTCATGTGCGGCGGGGGTGCGAGGGCCGGATCACGGACTACCCACGGGGAGGAAGAAGGCCGGATGGAGTGGCGGTGCTGGAGCTGGACTCCATTGCTGCTGCTTGGCATTTGGCAATTCCGCTAGGCCGTTTCCCTTGAAGTGAGCCGGAAGCACACAACAGCTAACGCCGTGACTGTGATACCACCAATGTTCATTCACTGCAAATAAACGCCAGTAAACTGACTGCCAAAGTGCCAACAATCAACCAACCAGGAAGGACGAGGAGGAAAGCTCCGGAACAGTAACTTCAATCATAGATGATGGTTATGCACAGGTCGCACCAAAGCCTTGAGGCACCAATATGTCCTTGTCAACCTCGTACATACAAAATGAAAAATATCGTTCTCACTCTTCGGTCTCATGTAGTATATAATAACAAAACGCTTTCGGCTGTGACAGCCCTATTCGCACGTCACGAAAGTTAGAGCCTGTTCGGCTGGCTGATGCGCTTCCGGAGAAAAGCGCATCGCTGGCGGGACCGCGCTGGCATCGATGTGAGAAAATTAAATTTAGATGGCTGGCTGCGAACAGGGGCCTTAAACGTGGCTGTCAAAGGATCTTTGAACGCGTAAATTAAGCAGATCTCATTTCACTGGTTTTACTCTGTTGCTCAATTACAGTTTCTGCTTGTCTTCTCTGTAAATGATTTTGTCAATCATGACAAACATTTTGTTTGATGCAGTAAAAATAATACGAGGAGATGGATACGTATTGTTTAATGGCAGATGATGAAATAAAAAAAAAACAAGGAAAGAACTATAAGCTCAGTTGCTCATATATGTATATTCAAAAGGCAGTAAGCACTCGGGTAGTGCATATTTTCCACATGTGCCGACATAACTAACGTTTTTTGAACCGCTGGACAAAGGAAGATGTTAGGCACTGTTTGAGCGTGACCGTGTTCCGGTGTCCGTGTGTCTCTGTAGCAATTACCATGAAGTATTGCTTTCTCTCTCAGCGTAAAATGAATTGGGATGAAGTTAGTTTGGAGTAGCTTTCAATAGTTCCGGCCACGTAGTATCACACGCGTATTGTTTTGTATAGTGGTTCACATCCTACTTGTAATACTAGGATTTAAGATAGTGTTCTATTAGGGCTTTCAGTTCTATATTATGACTGATTATGACCCGTGTGTAGAATCCTGTTAAGCGTAGGATGGATGTGTAGAATCCTACTAAGCAGGGCTCCTACTTGCATGTATGTATAAATGTACATTTGGCCTTTTGGCCCGTCCGAGGCACGGTGCTGGCCCGAGATGAACGGGCCACGGGCGGCACGGCCCGATGGCCGGACCGGGCCCGGCCCCGCATCGCGCATCTCTCTCTCGAGCGGACGCGGGGTCGCGCGACGCCGCCTCGCTCGGTCACCGCCGCCGCCGCCCGCCACCGGGCGCCGCCGCCGCCGCCCCCACCTCTAGCCGCACCTCGCCCGGCCGCCGCCAGTGCCTCCGCCGCCGCCGCCACCTCTAGCCGCAGCCGCCGCGCCGCCGCCGCCGGACTACCAAGGCCGTGACCAACTCGTGGCGGAGCGGGCAGCGCAACGGCGATGCCGTGATGGGGAAGGCCGCCGGCAGCAGCCGGCACGCCGCCATGGTGTCGGGCCGGCCAGCCAGCCGTGGGCGCGCGCGCCCGGCCACGCTGGTGGCACGCCCGACCGCCCGCGGGTCCGACGCCGCACGACCCCCGAAAGCCGTGCCGGTCCGGCCCGTTGTACATCTTTACATGTATGGGTCTCTTGGAGGCCATAGGCATTAAACTAAACTAACACAGGGTCTTATTCAAGGCTTTTATAGGTAAAATCAGTGGGTCCTAGAGGGATGGGTTGTGGGAAAGCAATAATGAATTGTACCATTTCAGAGTTGTGCTTTTTTAGAACTTGTGACCGGTTTTTACAAAAGTCTGATATATTGTCGTGGTTTCTTCAACATCGTTATCTAGTTTGTTTTCTACAAGATTTAATTATCTACACCGTTCTTATTACGTTGCATGTTTGTGTTATACTCGCAATATCATTTCAAAGATCTGAAGGCCGATACGCATAACTAGTAATATTAGATTAGATTCTAACAAATGGTATCCCGCAGCGAATACCAATCACTAGTCCCACTAGATGACATCTCTCAAAGCGAATGCATTAGAGCAACTCCAACAGTTTTGCAAACACGATTTGCATTCTTCAAATTTGCCAAAAACATGAAAAAGTGGTCTCCAACAGTTTCGCAATTTGGATTGACATTTTAGGCAACTTGGCATAAATCATCCTCAACTCCTGGCAAATATGCCAAGCTGGGAGGGACTTGACAAATCCTCGCTTGCATGTTGTGTGTTGACCGCGAAAATAAAATCATCTCCCTACTTGCATGCTGCATATTACCTTTTTTTTTTTTTTTTTACCAAACTAAATTTGCAAAGCTGTTGGAGAACCGCAGTTTTTCTAATCCGGCCCATTTAATAATGATGAATGCTCATTCTTCACCATGTCCATTGCATTATTTCTGCCTTCTCATGCTTGCTAGCCAAGCAAAGCGCTGGGCTTCCTTCTAGTATATATATATATATTAGAATTCAAATGTAATAATAACTAAACTTGGTTAAGAAAATAATGTACAAAAAACTTGCATGGAAACATAATTTTGATGTATAATTATTACATACGATATTTTAAATAATTTTAACAAAACAATATTGCATTTTGTTCACAAATAGATACTTCTCACATATAGTTACATGACTAAGCGACAGATGTTTCTATTTTGAAGGATCGCTAGAAGAAATGTGTAGGTTTATGACGTTTATGGATGGAAAGAACAAGATGTTGGTGCTTCCATAATACTAAACAATTAAGAATGCATCTATATTATTATCATCATAGTTGATGTACTTCTCATCAGATGGAATGCCTATATGATTATGGATTTTTA
>JADLZK010001518.1:0-72388 GCA_015847255.1 Hyparrhenia diplandra | reverse complement strand
TATTAAGAAGAATAGAGTTTACAACAACACCACCCGCAAGATGTAGCAGACCGCTACAGGGGCAAAGCACCCACGCTAAACAAAGAGTGAAACGACAACCCAAAAAAAAAATTAAGTCGGAGACACCAACCTATTCTAACTCCAAAGCAACGCCGGAAAGAGGTTACAACGCACATAACGCCGTCGTTACTTTCGTCCAAGACGGACCGGGTTTTCACCCGTGGAGAAAAAATCGGGCGCGCCCCCTAACGGAAACGGCGCCGCAGCGTCGCCGTCGCCAAGCTTTAAGCCCAAAGGGACCCGCCGGACCGGCAGGATCCGGACTTAGAAAACGCCACCGTCGTCGTTGCCAATCGCCTGGCGAAGCCCCCGAGGAGGGAGCCCGGCCCAGCGCCCGGCCGCACAACCCGCCAAAGGCACCTGACCACCCGCGCCAAAGCAACATGCCGAAGAACCGGCCATCCTGCTTCTTTGCCAGCGTGTCCGCTGACGCCGCGACGGCAATGCTTTCTTCGTCTTCGTCTCTCAATCATGGTCAGCGGCCTCGCAGCGGCCAAACCTCGGGGAGCCTGCGAACCCGAATGGTCGCTCTCAACGGGGAGCCCTCGCGGACTACCTCATTCCCGGAGGCAGGCGCCGGCGACGGGGAAGAGCTCGCCGCCAAGACCACAAAGGGAAGGTAATGAGAGAGGAATCACCCCCCAACGCCCGACTCCACCAACCACCACCAGTACGCCACACACCAGCCTCCCCTGTGCACCGGGATCGGGAGATCCCGCCCCCAGAGGCCTCGCCACCGCCATGAAGAAGACGGAAGAGAAGGTGACCGGCCGTCGCCCCGTGGCGCCATTCAAGCCCATGAGCCCCGGGATCTGGCGCGGGATCCCGGTCCGAAGCTCGAGTGCCGCGCCACCATGGCGGCGCCACGGAAGCCGCCCCGCCCACCCGGGCGATGGATCCGCCGCCCGGCGCAGATCCGGCCGCCCGAGCTCCGCGGGAGAGCGGCCCCTATCGGGCGCCACCGAGACGAGGAGGAAGACGCGGGGAAAAGCTCGACGCGGAGGCGACGCCCGTCGCGCCCTCCTCGCCGTCCGCCATCGGCCGGGCCGACGGGAGCTCGCCGCACCACCTCACGGCACCACACGCGGCTCGTGCGTAGTCACGCCAAGCGACACCCGGCGGCCGGCGCCGCCCACACCGCCGCCGAGAGGAGGGGCCCGGGCCGCTTCTTCCCGGGCGGGATCACATGGCTGCCTTGCCGGGCGGCCGGCGCTGACGGCGGGCGGGGGAGGGAGGTCTCAGGGGGTAGGGCGCTGCTGCTAGGGTTTCCGTGCAATACGCGTGGGGGCGACGGGCCCGGTCCTCGCTACCCGAAAGGGTAGACATGAACCCTTCTTGGGAGTTGTATTTTGATGAGTTGCTACATGTTTGTTCACGCTGTTGCGGTCGTGTATTTTGCATTAGGCCGCAGCCTATTGCTTCGGTCACAGAAAGAAGGAGTCTAAAAAGTTTGGATTTAATCATTTTTCATTGTGAATAAAATTATAAACAGTATATTACTCTATTAATATTTATGACTCGAAAGAGATAAAACAGGAAAACGTGTTTCGTGGTGATTTGGTTCATTTTAAAACTGCTTGATTCTTACAAGTACGTACTACTCCCTCCGTCCGCAAATAACTTGCCTTCCAGGTTTGAGCACGAAAAATTAAAGCAAGGGTAAAATGACCAAACTGCCCCTGTAACAGTATGGGTCTGACAAAATTAATAGTACAGATTTTGTCCATATGCAAGGGCAAGTGGGCAACAGCACACAATACTCCGTGTGTGGCCAGGAACAAGCCATGCAACAAGCATGTGGCCAGGAACATGCCACGTCACAAGATTACAAGATTACAGAAACTTCCAGGTTCCATTCGTTCCATTCCAGTTCCAGCATTCGCGGGCAACATTCAAAATTTGAATGCAGAAACTTGGCGCCTTTGCCCCACTACAAAATGCTTTCTCAGCTCCTAACAAACCTAACACCAGCCATCCCCCACGCTCCAAATGTGCCAGCCTCCATATCTCCATTGCATGCTTTGAGTTCCACCTTCAACCATGGCCACCAATCTAAATATAGTACCGAGTGAAGGAAGTGAAAATCCATGTGCCTGCATGACAATTCCATCTTCAACCATGGCCATAGATCTAAATATAGTATTAGGGGAGAAGTGAAGAGCCCTTACCAGACCTAAATCAAGAGCTTCATGATGATGGAGAGGAAATCCATTTCATGCAGGAAGATCAATTGCACCTCATGAAAGAAGGACACGTGCGTCCACTCACAGGTCAGTATCCCTATGTCCAGAAAGAGCATCAGGGTGGTGTGCATGAGATAGATCTCAATATCCCTGCATGTCAAGAGCAACAAGAAGAATCTCATGAGGGTAATGTTTCTCTTAGTTCCATTACTAAAAAAGAAAGGGACTGTACTGTGTACACTCATCTTTTTTGCCTAAATAAAGTTTTATCCATCCAATCACAGGTCAATCCCACTTTCTCCAAAAGAATGAGCAATTTGGTTCTGTACATGCCATAGATCTCAATATCCCTATTTGTGAGGGCCAAGAGGAAGAAACTCATGAATGTAATGTTTCTCTAATTCCATTACAAAAATAAAGTAATAGTTGTGTGTAAACACATCTTTATGCCTAACTAAACTTATATATGCCCCACCTATTGCAGTTCTTGCTGTTGAGGAACCCCATCAACAAGACAGAGATTTCAATTTTGCTGCTCCACTAGAACAAGATGATTTTGACCTCAATTTAGAAGCTGCTGAACACCAACATGAGCTCCAACACATGATCAGTAAGTGTCATTGGAACTTGGATTTTTGCAACAAATTTAGAAGCTGTACTATTGACAATTTATTCTCAATAGACACATAAAAAGTACAGCTAATTATCAGGTTCCTCCCTGTTTTTTTTTTTTAGCAACAAATTTCAGCATGATTTTGCTACTGCTATCTCAGACTTCTTTTTTGCAGACATGATTGAGGACATGCACGACTATGGGGTGTATGCTGATGCTGTGGACATAGTCTTTGATCAGGAGGAGTTGGAGGACTCAGATGACGAACAAGATGAACATACAAATGCAATTAATCCACGCAAGTGCAGAAATTTAACAGACATTGAAAGGCAACAAATATATGAAGCATTGCTTCAGAGAAGTAATAATGGCAAATTAAAAAGGAACACGACGAACATAGTAGCTCACATGTTTCAGGTCAGTGAGTATCAAGTGCGTGGTGTTTGGCTTAAGAGCTAAGCAATGTGCGTGCACAAGGCATACCGGTAGATGTTAGATCAAGGAAGAAGAATTGTGGCACTTAAAAGGATCCAATTTGATCTATCAAATGTACTTAGAGTTTCCTTGCATAGGAGGAGGACTATATCGATCTCTATCAAAAGCTATTGGTGTAAAGAAGAGCACCCTGCATAAATGGTTCAAGCAAGGCCTACTACGACGCCACTCCAGCACATTAAAGCCTTTGTTAAGGGAAGAAAACAAGAAAGAGAGGCTACGCTGGTGTGTTTCCATGTTAGACGAACAGACACTGCCTAATGAACCCAAATTTCGTGATATGTACAACATCATCCACATGGACGAGAAGTGGTTTAACACCACAGCCAACATGACGTATTATATGCTTCCCGAGGAGGAGGATCCACACAGAACAGTGCACAATAAGAATCGTATTGGGAAAGTGATGTTCCTATCAGCAGTAGGAAGACCATTATTTGATGACGCAGGCAATTGTCTATTTGATGGAAAGCTAGGAGTGTGGCCATTTGTTAGAAAGGTACATTTTATATACACTAGTTTTTTATTTCTTGCACAAGTTTTAATGCTACAAAATTGGGATACTAACTTGATTTTGTCTACAATAGGAACCAGCAAAAAAAAGAAGTCATAATAGAGGAAGGGGGTTCGAGTCACCAAACCTATCAAGGTTGATCGGACTACAATGAGGTCATATATGATCAGTAAAGTTTTGGGCGCTATTGTTCGACGGTGGCCACGGGAACTTAGAGGACAAACCATTTATATTCAGCAAGATAATGCCCCTTCACATGTGCCAGTAAATGATAAGGAGTTTGCTGCTGCAGTTGCACAAACAGGGCTTGACATACGACTCATCAACCAACCTGCCAACTCCCCAGATTTGAATGTGCTAGACCTAGGGTTCTTTAATTCTCTCCAATCATTAACCTACGACAGGATCTCTAGGGGCTTGGATGACCTGATTCGAAGCGTAAAGAAGAGTTTGATAATTATGATCCATACACTTTGAATAGGGTGTTCTTGACCCTACAAGGGTGTTTGATTGAGGTGATGAAAAATGGTGGAGGAAACAGATACAAGATTCCTCACATGGACAAAGATCGGCTAGAGGCACTAGGCATGCTTCCTAAAAGCCTAGGTTGTGATAGAAAGCTATATGAGGACGTGATGGCATCATTGGAAAACTGATTGTATCATGTTTGTGGTGATTTTGGAAATGTTGGGAACCTAATACGGTGGGTAATCATGTATGCTAATGTTATAAATAAAGCAGTAGTCCTTGATCATGTTCATCATGTGTGGTATTGCTGTAAATTTAGAGACCATATAATTTGTACTACTGGTGTACTCTTAAGTAAAAGCATGTGTGTGTATGTTTCCGATCTAAATTAGAAGATGTTCGAATATGTGGTTGTTTATGCTGAACCCAGGTAATCACAAACCGCAATGCAAAATACAGAACAACAGTACATTGATTATCACATTTTAACAGAACGACTCATCGTCACACATCTACATTGATTAACACATTTTAACAAGGAAGCACACTTCATCAGTACAATAACAACAGTTCATCATAGGACCCAAAGCACGTCATCTACAGAACAGTGGCAACCTAACCTTGTACACAAAGGCACTTCATCAACTACACAAAGTGAGAATGTATGCTACGTCATCGCAAAAGCATCAGTTTATCCTAGCATGAAAAGCACATCATCTAGGGGGGGGTTGAAGAACAGTGGCACCATAACCTTGTACATGTCGATGAAACATTCGTGGCAGAAAGGTTCGATCTCGGAGAGCACCTCAGCTAGGCGCGCAGCCACCTCAGGATGCAGATCCTCGCCAAGTACCTTTTTGCTAGGCGCGCAGCTACCTCCGGGTTCATCTCCACGCCGGCAACCCCATCCACGGCCACCGCAGGTGCCACGTCGACGCCAGCAGCCCCCACCGCAGGTGCCATAGGGGGCAGACTGACAGCGGCAGCCCCATCCGCGGCCACCGCAGCAGGGCCAGATCGACGTCGGCAGCCTCGTCCGCGGCCATCGCAGGGGCCAGCGCCACCTCGGTTGCCCCATTCGCGGCCACCTCGAGGGCTTCATCTTCAGAGTCAGGAACGTGCACCTCACCCTGGGAGTTGAATCGCAGGCCAGCCCTCTTGATTCGGCACCCACGCACGTAGATCCAGTCCTCCTCAGCTGAGTCGGCGCTTCTTGGCTTCACAGCTGATTCCGCGGCGTCTGGCTTGGCGAGGTCGCGGATCTGGCCGCGCAGCTTCATCAGGTCAGCACCGCCGGCCCTGGCCTTCTTGGCACCTCCACGCGTCCGCCGGCTACGCCGGCGGCCGGCCACAGCCATGGTGACGCAGCAACGAAGCTTCAATGGATGGGCAGGGGTGTGCGAGGAGCAAGGAATGGAAGGGAACGGTTTTTTTTTTTTTTTTTTTTACGAGAGAACCGAAGGTTTGAGAAAGGAAAGGGGAACGGAGGCAGGAGGCAAGGCGACGGGTGAGGACGGGGCTCCCTCGATGGGGATTTGTTCTTTTTTTTTTTGCCCCTTTTGGGATTGAAACGTGTGGACGGCAGCGCTCCAGCCGCTGTGATTTTTCCTGTCCACCTGCTTTACAGCTCGCAGCCAACATCGAGACATTTTATTTGTGGACTTTTTTGAACCTCAAACGTGAAGATATTGGTGGACGGAGGAGTATTTGCTAGAAAAGCCGGCAGTGGCTGCACCGCGCGACACGAGCAGCAGCCGTGTGCATGCATGGCAAATCTGAGAAGCACAGGGCAGCCAATTTGGCGCGTTTGCTTGCTGGTGGACTTTAGTTTAGCACGGGTAGACAGTGCGCATGGGAGTGCACGGCGTGGCGCTGCGGCCACAGGCGGCAAGCCGGAATGGCACACACAACCTGCTGCTGCTGACTGGTGTTGGTGTACTCCCTACAATGCGTGTGGCAGGTTTGAGGCATGCACGGTGTCAGTAGGCCGTAGCCAGCCCAGCGGCGCCCGCAGGCGGCAGGGCGTGTGAGGTGGTAATTTTGGCAAAATCACGGACGGTCACAGATGACCCTGCTCGTCGGTCGTACATGCACCAGCCCCACAGTGGCTCCTGATCCGTCCTCACTGGCTCATTATTGAAGCTTTCCTGACAGGTTTACCAGCAAACTCACCACACTTCCCCCAACCAAACAAGAACTCCTGGAGAGGCAAGCGACAACCTACTCTGCTGGAATACTCGTTGCTGGTGGGAGTACTCCTTGTGTTTGAAATCTCGCGGCATCTGAGTGTTAGTCAAGCTTGAGATCGAGGCTTGTAAGCGTGCAAATTATCACATTGAGACTCAGTCGATGTAGACGTAGGTTAACGGCAAGCAACCGAACCATGAATATATTTCGTGTCTTTCTCTTGCCCGACTCAGTTTGCCACTCACAATTATGCTTAGCGCTGGACAAAAATAAACGGCTCACTAGCTCGCTTGGCTTGGTGCTAGTTTAGTTTGAATCGGCTTGTTTACTTTTTTTCTTAACGAGCCGGGCTAGCATTTTAACTCGATAAGTTAATGAGGCTAGCTCGAGCTAGTTTGCGAGCTAAATGAGCAAAATACTTCATAGTCCAACAACCTAAACTAGTAACAAATGGGCTTCATATTATGTTATATGCACGAGATTACGATCTTTTTTTGAATACACAAAAAGATTTATGTATCATTGTATTAAGTAGAAGAGTTTAGACAAACATACAACGAGCTTGCAACGAAAAAACGCCAAAGGAGGTTAACATAGCCATAGCCGGGCCATTCTAACAGAGCAAGATCTCTCGGCCGATATTACACAAAGAAACAACCAATACTAATGCAACGTCACTACCTAGGACTAGAGGTGGCCTTAAGGCCTTCTGAGGAGGTGGACTTGTGTCTTCTGACGCCGGGCGTAGGTGCGTCCAAGCGCCTCGGCCTCTTCCTCGGTCATGTCGCCGCCGAGTAGCTTCTCATATGCCTCGATCCCGACACATTTGGCCGTAATGGATCCTTGATGAAGCCCATACGTTGCATGATCGGCACCTCCCGAAGCAAGTAATTGAGAGAGGGACTGAGCCGCCATCGCCAATCGCCTACCCGCCACGACACCCGTGGCTTAGCAGAGGTCGCCCGTGAGGCTCGGCTAATAGGAGAGTCCCTCTTACGTGTAACTTCGGCCGATGAAGTTGTCGAGGCGGTGCTTGGTGGTGTCGCCGCAGGACCTCACCGGAGGGGGTGCCATTTGGTGGCGAACGTGGGGGACCCGTTGCCGTCGTAGAGCCCATTGCCCAATGAATGGAGTGCGAAGGGGTGGTCCGTAGCACACCTACCGAAGGCCGCGAGAAGACAAGTCCTCCTCCTACGGTTGTGGTCCCATGATGAGCCGATTGCCGACGAGCGAGGATTCAAACTCCTCCAACATCGGGTCCTCCGTGATGTCGTGAACAGGTGTGGTGTTCGAGCATAGTGATAGTGTTAGCGAGTCGCCGGGCGGTGTCCGTCTAGCTTGGCGGCTCAACAAGCCTAGGCGAGCCGACATCCATCGAGGTTGGGGTCGGTGCTGCCTGCTGCGCTTCCTTGCCGACCGCCCTCGAGCTGAGATAGTCCATCGTCGAGTCCTACTTGTGCTCTTACGTTTGTATATTATGTCTATAGTTGTTAGTAATTGTAGTTCTCTAGCTTAGTGGTAGCTTATATTAGTTGAGTAGCTAGTCCTCTTCTTGTTTAGCTAGGTATGGGTAGCTTGTTAGTTGCCATCCTAGTGTCCTTACCGGGTAGTAGAATTCAATTTTGCTACTAAAGTTATGTAGGGCTTTTGCATTGGCTGATAAGCTACATAAATTAGTGGTTATTTGGTTTGCTTATTTTCCTAACTATTAATTACTTTGCATTTGTAGAGAACCTTTTTTTTAGAACATTCTACGAATTCTACGTGACTATCTCTCTCTAGCCATCGACTCCTCAAGTCAGTCTCTCTGTCCGAACTATTAAGCCCTCTCCACTTAAGAGAGACCGATATGGCGTCATATCATTAAAATTGCTTCCAAAAAGGTAAATTGGATAGTTTCGAGATTTGGAAGAATCTAAAAGCTTTTTTTTTTAAATTTGCAATTGAAGGAAGAGGCAACAGATCAATGGCAGCCCAGATCAATTGCCTTTTAATAGATTTGTTTTTTTAAAAAAGGAATAAATAAGAGCAGTGGCCTTTTTGTATTTCAAAAGCTGGACGCCATCATTGGGTTGGGCCGGTTTGGCCCAAGAACTGATAATAATTTCTAACGCCACGCAACACATGGCACGGAACGGAAGCACCGATCTCCACTTCTCCAGTCCACTGTCCACCACTTGGTGATCCACACAAAAAATCCCTAAAAGTCGGAGGGGCCTGCCGCGAGAAAGGTCACCCGCGCGGCTGCTCCGTCCCCAGATCGCCGCACCCTCTGCCCCCAGCGGCCCTGCCGCCGCTCCGTGTGGACTGCAGCCGGCGACGGGACACACGACCTCCTCCTCCTAACCGCTGCGGTGAAATGTGGGAGATCCAAGAGTGCCATGGATTGCCACGGCCGAGCTGAATCCGCCTCGTTTTCTCCCTCTTCCATTCGGCCGCGTCTCCTCATCAGCCATCAGGTGCGTTTTTCCCACCGCAACATTGGACCTGATGCGGATTAGGATTGTTTTTTCCGATTTTGAAGAAAATGTTGGTTCAATCTCCTCCGGAGACAGCATTTTTGAATCGTTGGTGACCTGAGGATCAGTTATTTTTTGCGCTATTGGTACGATTTAGCAGCCTCTATTTGCTCGGAAATTTGTCATGTACTCGTGTTATATGCAATATATACGGACTAGAACGCATTGCTAATTGCTCAGCGTTGTCCTTAATGGAATGGGGAAAATATGTACTCTGGTGTTTTGCGTGCAACACTACATTTGGCAGCTGGATTTTTATTGCCTTGCTTGTCCTGTACTGTATCGTATGTGCACTCCATTGGCC
This sequence comes from Hyparrhenia diplandra, assembly GCA_015847255.1. Classification (NCBI taxonomy): domain Eukaryota; kingdom Viridiplantae; phylum Streptophyta; class Magnoliopsida; order Poales; family Poaceae; genus Hyparrhenia; species Hyparrhenia diplandra. The sequence continues at coordinate 63,045 of JADLZK010001518.1, read as the reverse complement.
TTTTCATGATCTCTGACGTGTGGATTTTGCAGATACCATTTTGCTCAAGACAGCTGAAGCTGGTTCAAACTAGGAATGCAGAAACACGTTGCATTTCAAGAAGCATTCATCTAAGCTTTTCATCTGAATGAGTTCTGCTGAGTCTTCATGAGATCGTGGGGCTCAATTCATATTTGACTGTGGTTTGGTGAAGGTGTCACCAGTAAATTATAGTGCTTGTGAAATTTGTGCGGGTGTTTACATAATGGAAGACAGGAGTGTTTTAATGGAACGGTATGAAATTGGTAAACAATTAGGGCAAGGGACCTTTGCAAAGGTTTATTATGCGCGTAATCTTGCTACTGGTCAGACCGTTGCCATAAAAATGATTGATAAGGACAAGATTATGAGGACTGGTCTCAAGGATCAGATAAAGAGGGAAATATCGATAATGAGGATGGTAAGGCATCCCAACATTCTGCAGCTTTTTTCGAGGTAATGGCTACCAAGAGCAAGATTTACTTCGTTCTAGAGTACGCCAAAGGCGGTGAGCTTTTCAGGAAGATAGAAAAGGGAAGTTTACAGAGGAGGCTGCAAGGAAGTATTTTCAGCAGTTGATCAGTGCTGTTGACTATTGCCATAGCCGAGGTGTTTATCATCGTGACTTGAAGCCTGAGAACCTGCTGCTGGATGAGAACGAAACCCTCAAGGTCTCTGATTTTGGTCTAAGTGCCTTAGCTGAGTCGAAGAGACAAGATGGTCTACTCCACACTGCATGTGGTACTCCGGCTTATGTTGCTCCTGAAGTGCTCAGCAGGAAAGGCTACAGTGGTGCAAAGGCAGATGTGTGGTCTTGCGGAGTAATTTTGTTTGTGCTTGTGGCCAACTATCTTCCTTTCCATGATAAAAATCTCATAGAGATGTATAAGAAAATTTCAAAAGCCGAGTACAGGTGTCCTCGTTATTTTTCTGTGGCGTTGAAGGAGCTCCTTTATGGAATTCTTGATCCAGATCCCAATATCAGGATGTCCACCTCAAGGATAAAGAAAAGTCCTTGGTACAGGAAGCCCATTGGGATGGCAGCATTGAGAAATGTAACTTCTGACAGGACCTTTGGCTTGACAGGTGATGTTGATTCAGAGGAAAATCAAGGATCATTAAGACTGACAAACTTGAATGCATTCGACATCATTTCACTCTCTACAGAATTTGATCTATCCGCCTTATTTGATGAGAAATATGGCCGACGGGAGGCACGATTTACTTCCAAGCAGTCAGCATCAGCTGTCTTTGAAACGCTCAACGAACTGGCCAGACGTTTGAAGCTTAAGTTTACAATGAAAGACAATGGTGTGTTGAATTTGGCCACAACCAAGGAAGGAAGAAAGGGCATGCTTGAGCTTGATGCTGAGATATTTGAGATTGCTCCTTCTTTGCTACTAGTCGAGATAAAGAAGACCAATGGTGACACTTTGGAGTACCAGAAGATGATGAAAGATGACATTAGGCCATCACTTAAGAATATTGTCTGGGCATGGCAAGGTGATCAGGAACAGACACGTATACTCAGACAAGCAGAACAGCAGCAGCAGTCGACACTTCCACCACTGTCACCATTTCCACCACAACAGTCGTAGTATGAGCGGCAAATGCCGCTCAAAGGCAAAAAGCAGAGTTTGTTGAGTCTTAGGCCCTTGGCCGATTGATTGTCCTTTTAGACTAGCTATCTACTGTAAAACTGATAAAAGTCCACATCGTGGCAATGCTGCCTTTCTGGCTCCCATTGTTATTCGTTTTATCATTTTTCGTTGAAAATGAGAAGCCTGTATGTACAAAGGTGCTATATCTGGCATTTTCAATTTTCAATATGTTCACTGCCAAAAAGGATTCAATTAACCAGGACAATAATACAATTGATGCTTTTCAAATTTTACATCACAAGTGTCTGGTTATAACTAGGAAGCCTGTCGTCACTCAGAGTCCATGGTAACTGTTCTGACGATTACATTTAACTTGTGAAAGCACCGGAACCGTGAGATCAGGGATTCAGGGCTGATACCCCAATGCGTCACCGATCTTTCATTGAGAACGGAATTCAGAGTTTCCACCCGTATGACACACATTTTACAGTGCAATGTAGTATCACGTTTCCAACCCAACAGAGAATCAGAAAGAATTCCATCTGGCATCGGTTCCTAGAAAGCCTACACTGTCAGCAACTCACCACGCGTGAAGTTTACTTCTCGGAATGAACTGCAATTGCATAGTAAGTCGAACACAACCAGACATGACTGGGTACTAAATATCACTAGGTCAGGTAAGCAATACATTACATGAACTAAAAGCACCAAGTGGACCAATGATTGTCTCAATCCTATGTTGACAAACATTAAGAAACAAATCCTTTAACCGATAAGTTGGTTACAGACAGACAGCCACCATGACATAGCATGTCCAGGGGATCCACAGGTAAGAGTCCTTGTAGACTGGTAGTTATATGATTCGAACAACACCATCTCGTAGCATTACCCTGTTCGCATCTTGCATCCTCTGAGAACAAGGAAATCAAATTTTAATGCAAAAGACATGCATAGAATTGTTACAAGCCTGAAATAAAACGAGCTGTTTTTTCATACCTCCAAAACAAACTCTACTTGGCTTCTGGTGTAAGGTGCAGTTGACTCCCTATTAACCATCTGCTCGATTTCATCAATTGACATTTGATCTACATGGTTTGCCAACACATGCTGACCCATAATTGTTTCAAATGCTTGAATTCTGCAGATTATGCAAAAATAAGAGCAGCAAAGGATCAGGCGTAAACAAAACAAAACAAAACAAAGCTGAATGTCCAGATTTGCAGGTTATGTAGTGACCTCTCTGCAGGGACATTCTGATCATTTGAAGTGTTTCCAACATCCACATCCATTGGATCGTTTCCATTGCTGTGAACAGTAGAGATAGTTTTAGATACTCTTTTTTTTTTAGAAGATAGTTTTAGATATGAGAGTAGGAAGTAGGTAAAAACTAAGGGGAACAAAAGGCTGGGATGGGAAACATACTGCAAATGAGCTACTTAGTTCTTAAAAAAGTTCAGACAAGTGGGTATATGGACAAAGTTATAAAATATTAAAATCACCTTCCATGCCCATCCTCAGTTGCACCTGCATCATGATCAGCTTGCTGTTTCATCTCCATTTCTTTCTGTTCACGCTCTTCCATCTCAGTCAATTCCTTGTGGTATATTGCAAAATTTAGAACTTGCAATGCAGCCTCAACATCGGATTTCAGAACCTGCAACAAAAGACATTGCCATGATGAGATCTTCTCAAGAACAAATGGCTCAGTTATCCTTCCAAAAAATTAAACTGTTTGTAAAATGGAGAGATTGCTTAATTTCTTAGTGAAGTTTTAGGAAAATCATGAGCAAACAAATAGGAACTGTGGTTCATCCAGAGAGTTCTTGATGTGGGTAGGTCGCTAGTGGAATTAACAAAATACCTCATGCCTCAGTTTCATCTTGGCATGAGCTGTGGATAGACGAATTATGGTTTCCAGTGTTCTTGCTGTAATTGGAAGTGTACCTCCACCGGACTGTAAAACACACAGGTAAACAAAATGAGAGCTACAGACATATACCATCAACAAGACAGCAGACAGCCATGCATGAATCAAACCTTTGCGCTTTGCACTACCATCCCTGAGCTCAGCATATGAAGTTGCAATATGATCAGATGCCTGCAGCAGAAGAATTTCATCTTTTGAAGAATTGAGATACAATACATTAAAAATGCAGGAAGTATATTGAAGAGGAAGGGTAAAGAAAGCAGCCCACAAAAGGTCACATAGCAATGAAAAATAAAGGCCTGTTTGGCAGAGTTCCAGCTCCAAGAATTTTTTGGAGCTGTTGTCATCACTTGTTCCAGAAATTCCTGGAGCTGGAACCGTGGGCAGATGGAGGGAATTTGATATCATACAAACTCTAAATTCAGTATGGAACACAGATTTGTAACTCTTCAATAAACACTTGAGACACTTTTCTCAGCCCCAAAGGTGAGGCACACATATGCAGTGTCACTGTATGTGCAGATGTGCACCGAGATCCGTGTCATACATAGTGTTGGCTCGTGTTGAGCTTGAATTTCAGTGCACATCCAAGCCCTCACCTTGGTGTGAGGAAAACATGGTATATTAATGCACAATAGAAAAATAATATCTCCACCAACTTTGTATGGCTCTGTATCCAGGATTGGAAAAGGTTACCTCGTCAGTGAGCCTTGGTTGAATAAGGTTCTTCGCATAATGAATATATTTCTTCACAAACTTGACAGTTAGCCTATCCTGCTTGGCTTTCTTTCCTCTTCTTCTATCCTGACCATGGAGCATCCTATCATACTTAACAAAAATGGCTGCATTAGCATCACCATCATCTTCTTCAGCACATCCATCTTTATCAAGAGACCTTGCTCCTACAGTTTATGAGGTTTGTCTTTTATTAAGCAAATGAAAAGAATTGAAGAACCGAACAAATCTATTTGGCTGTAAAACAGAAAAGCTACCTCCATCATCAGTACAATATCTATGCATTCGGGCAACATGTTCTGAAATTTGCGGTCAATCTCAGGATCCATTTGATCAAGAACAATAAAAAGTAAATCAAAACGGGAAAGCAGTGAATCAGGAAGCCCAATATTCTTTGTTGGCGTCAATGAACGATCATACTGTCACAAGGCCAGAAATTATTGTCAGAAACAACAGACAATCAAGTGGAACACGCTTTGTGGAGCAAGGGAAAGAAATGGTTAGAGCTTACAGTTCCATATATTGGATTTGCTGCAGCGATTACACTACACCTCGCATTTAGTGAGGCGTGTATTCCTGCCTTTGCAATGGTTACAGTTTGCTGTTCCATGACTTCATGAATAGCAACTCGGTCTTGATCATTCATTTTATCAAACTCATCAATGCAGACAACACCACGATCGGCAAGAACCATGGCACCAGCTTCAAGCCTTCTTTCCCTGAACAGAAATTTGTCATGTGGCTTTACAGGAAAATGAATACCAATGCACTATGTAGAGTTGCGTAATTTACCAGTCTCTTGATCAGAAGTCACAGCAGCAGTCAAACCAACACCAGATGAACCCCTGCCAGTTGTTGAGATAGCTAAAGGGGCAATGTTCATGACAGCTCTTAGGAGCTGGGACTTGGCAACTGAAGGATCTCCCACCATCATCATGTTTATATCTCTGTATGCCAAAATTTAGATATAAATAAATAAAGCACAATCAATGAAATCATGTGTCAGCATTGAATCTGAAGTATCACTTACCCTCTCAAGTGAGTTCCATTTTTCAGATTCTTCTCAACACCACCAAGCATCAATAGTACTACTGCCTTCTTTATCCATAGATGACCATATATGGATGGAGCAAGTGAGTTTCCCAGCACGTCGAAGGTGTCATTTCTCCTTGATATTTCTTTCATCCGCTTCAGATCTTCCCGAGTATAGACAGGCGCATTTGCCTCTTTGTTAAGAAGCGACACATTATTTGCGATAAGGACAGTTCTACATACATAGTAATACAAAACCACATCATACTTCAGAGAATCAGAAATAGGAAAATTGAAGCCAGCTTTTGTGAGGGTCAGTCATAGCTGAACTAACCTGAACACACCGCTAACACTTCCCTTGCTTTTCCCTGGTAGAGCCTTGTATACACCGACAATTGAGACACGGTCGCCAGGTTTGCAACAATCTACAAGATCATCTTCCACAATAACATCGACAGTTCTTGGGAGCTGTCCAGGCGCAGAATTTTCAGGCACTTCTTGCATGGACAATGTCTGGTGATCCTTGTATTCACACATCCCATACTCGGTGACCAACAAGTTACCATTGTCATCCTAGCCATTCAGATTGAGCAGCATTACAACTAAGTACCAATGGGATTGGTTGGATGAAATTGCAGAGAGCAAATGGGAACATACCCTTGTTGGATAAACAGAGCCAGTAGGCAAGCCTACAAAAGAAGTGATGTCCCTGTATTCACGAGAGAGAAATTGCCCAGTCACAGGGCAGAAGTGAACGCTCTTAACAACTTTTGGCCTTACCAACGAGCCTGTTTTTTCAGGAGAAAAAAAAATAAGATTAGCACTCAAAGGTGTAGAAGGTACTTCACTACAAATCTGGTGTCTATCTATGGTTGGTTAAGTATTAGTAAATGGCTTGGCATGGAGTAATAATTTGATAGACCAAGTAGTTAGCATCAAATTAGTATGCTATATATATGCACAACATTAGTGATGAATTAACATAAATCAATACTAAAAGTTTAATTACAAATTCGAATAACTCAGTCATTCTGACATTTTCATTCATGTTCAGTTTTTACCAACACAGCTAAGTAGCTAACAAGGACAATTTTACCCATTCTGTTTCGCAGTTTCCCTTTACCACAAAGGTGCCAGCTGAACTACTACACCAGCAAGAATAATGCTAGAGTTTAATCTGGAACTCGTTCAAAAGACCCTAACAACGCAATGTAGTACCATGTAAACAAAGCGCATTCGACAAGCAGTATGACTGGAACCAGGGCATAACAAAAATGTGGTACATCTGCTGAAAGGAAGAAGTGAGCCATTACATTTGGTGACGATGCCCTCAACGCAGACCATGGTGCCAATGAAGGAGGACATGAGATCCCTTGGCGTGACCCTGTGGAACCCGAACGGGCCCGAGAAGCCCACCATGACGCGCTCCCCTTCCTTCAAAAAAAAACTGGGATCCAGGTTCCTCGCCACCTCCGACACGGCGTCCGACGCCGGCTGCATATACTCCCCGGGGCTCCGAATCACCCTATCCACACGCAACGGGAGACCGCATCAGCCAGGAAAGCAGGAACTTGCCCCAACAGATCAGCAACAGAAACGCATGAGAAAGCGAGGGGAGGAGGAGGCGGCGGCGGCGCACCTGCGGGCGAGATCGAGGTTGTGGTTCCGGAGGTCGTCCATGCCGATGATGAGGCGGTGGCGCTTGTTCTGGACCATGTCCCGGACGGCCTGCATGTAAACCCCCTTCCCGACCTGCGGTGGAACGCAAGAACGTCAGCCGAGGACCCGGCGAACAGGCGGCGGCGGCGGCGGCGCTAGGGTTGGCGGCGAGGGGACTTACGTCTTGGTCGAGGAAGTCGAGGAAGGCGCGCTTGTGCGCCGCCATGGCCTCCTCGTTGACGTCCATGGCTGCCTTCGGCTTCGGAGACGGAAGGCTAGGCCGGAAGAGAGCGAGAGCGGGGCTGCTGGAGGAAGGGGAAAGGGCCGCGGCGGGGAATGGGGGCTGCGGCGGGCGGGCGGGCGGTTTTGGATTGGGTTTGGATTTGGGGGTAGAGAGGTGGGGATGAAAGCGGCGCGTTTTGGCGGGAGTTGACGCGCGGTGTGGCGGGAAGATGTGGTTTTCGCGCGCTCCGGTACGCGCGGAGAGGGCAGCGGAGTCGTTGGGCTTTTGGTGACGCGGGTTGATTGTCAATGGGCTTTGGTTCACAGGATCACATGGGCGACGGACATTTTGAGAAGGAAAGAGAGGCCGTACTTGAGGCCCACTAGTGAGAAAATTGTTGCCAGACGATGTCGCGAACCCATCGACGAGGCTAATGTTAGTTGCCGACCGGTCGGCGCGAATCGTCGCGCCGACCAGGTCGTGGTGGGCCGGCCCAGCCCAAGCCTGCTCGGGTCGCCGTCTTCGTCGCGCCCGTTGTCGCCGCCGTCCACCTCGCCGCTTTTACGGCGCCGCCGCCGCCGCGCTTTAGGGTCGAAGCGCCCGCCTCCGGCGACCTCCCTCCTCCATTCCCCGCCCGCGCAGAAGCGCCCGCCGCTCGCCGCGGCCGCCGACACGGGCGGGCGCACGCTCTCGGCCGGGCGGTGAGCTCGGGGGCGCGCCAGGGTTGGACCCATCCGGATGGGTATGGTCGGGCGGCGGGGAGCAGAGGTCGCCGAGTTCGAGAAGAAGGCCGCCGCCGGTTAGGGTTTCAAGCGGAGAAGAAAAGAGGGGAGAGGAAGGGACTGCCGCCGCCGGCGCCCTCTAGGCGGCCGGGCTCCGGCGAGCCCCTAGGGCGGCGGCGCGGGGCGAGGCGGCGCGGCGGACTGGAGGTTGAAGACGACGGTTAGGCGGGCTGCTAGCTGGGCCGGCCTGTTGGCATACCAGTTCTAAACCGAGCAGAGCACCAACAGATTGTTGGTGGGAGTAAGCTACACAGTAAGCTACACGGCGGCACACCTGAGCGATGCGCAATTCTCGCTAACTACACGCCAGGTATGTAATGTACTGTACTTTCTGACCACACTATGTGGCAGTGTGGCACTGACATATGACCCTTCAACAGCAATTGTGGCCAGAACAGGGAATAGCTGCTAAAAAATACTACCAACTTTGTTCATAGTAGATCTAACTAATTACACAGGTAACGTTTATTCCGATCGCTTCTTAATGATAAAGTATATAAACTACTACAGCACGGCTGAGTACTGACCATCCAAACTAACTAGCTGAAGCCACCATGAGTGCAGGAGGCAGCCTTCCTCCTCCTATGCCTCTGCCTCGCGAGCAGCAGCGCATACACGACGAACCCCATTCTCTTCCTCCTCGGCTGGAACTGCTTGCGAGAAGCGCAGTCGTGGTCTATCCGCAGCGGAGAGAACATTTCGTACTTCTGGCTCAGGATCTGGCCGAGAGAAACCTTCTTCCTCGTGTTCGTGGTCTTTGTCATCTCAAGCTCGCGGTCCAGCTTCATGCTCAGGATCTGTCCGATGGACACCGTCTTCACGTTGTTTGGCCCCGTGGTCACCAGGCTCAGGCCGTTCACGTCATATATCCCAGAGCCTGCTGCTCTCCGGGGTGTTGCCAGCGCCGTGTTCTTGAATTTTACAGAACTGGTGCTGATTGGGCGCCAGTTCTGGATTATTTGATCTGACCGCAGCTTTCGGAGCGTCTCTTCAGCAGCTAGCTTGGCTTTGTTTTCAGATTCCTCCCTCTTCTGGGCCTCCTCCAGAGCCTTCCTGCTCGTCTCGACAGCTACCATTGCTTCCTCCACTCTTTCCAAGAGTTCTAGCTTACACTGGTTTGCTTGATCTAGCTCTTGCATTGCTGCGTCAATTTTCTTCCTAGCGGCACCATCCGCTTCTTGTGCTTTGAGCACAAATGTAGAGTGCTCCTCGACGGAAACTGTGACATCAGAAGTAGTGGCGTTCAGGCCCCGCCCATTGCTCAGTTTTTGCATCTCTGCAAGAGCAATAGACTCTCCACGTTGGGAAGCTTCCTTAAGTTTCTCAGCCATGACGATTCTGAACTGCAGAGTCTTTGTCTTAGACCTTGTGTGTTCGATTGCAGCTGTCAATTCACAAATCTCGTTCCTAAAATCCTCTGACACCTTCTTGTGCTTCGCTTTCTCAGCATTCAAGTGCTTCATCTGCAACCAGATTTCAGAAGGCTCAAGGACAGGCAGTGGAGCTTTTACCACTTGCAGCTGTGCAACAGTTTTGGTCAAATCTGCTTCTATTGATGAAGCCTTCCCCAGGTTGAATTGTAACCTTTCACGGGTTTTCTCGAGTGAACCTTTCTCCTTCTCTATCTGGCTCTTTAACATGTTGACAGTATCCGTGTTAAGGAATGCTTTTGCCTGATTCAGCTTGATCAACGTGGTTAGTGGGGACGGTGTACCTTCTGTGCTCTGGATTGGTGGCTCGGTATGGGTACTGGATTTTTGTTCGACAGCAGGAAGTGGATGTACCTTCTCCATATCAGCATGGCCTTTTGCAGCATTTGTGTCCTCCGCTGTTACCTTCTCTATTTGTACTTTCAATGCATCTATAACCTGCTTTGTTTCCTGTAGTTCTTTCAAGACCTTAAATGTTTCCTTTTCCTTAACAAAAGTTCCATCTCCAGTTTCACTGTCTGTTCCTCAACTTTCATAAGTTCTTCTTCCTGAAATAAATGGTGTCCATGAATGAACAGAGTAAGAATACAGATTTTTGTTATGAAGAACAGAAATGAACTGTACACTGTACACACAACACAGAATAATGCATAGAGGGAGAATTCTTCTCTGAAGAAATATGTTCAAAATTGGACATCTAATGCGCAGGTGAAGAATAAAGTTCAAACTGAAATCTCCTTACATATTCTGAATAACATGGCAACCAGCAGCCAGCCAAACAGAAAATAGAAGATAAAAATTTGGCAACAACGACAACCAGTAATTCCAACTTAAATTTCCATAGGTTGCTTCATCAGTCGTCACCGTGCAATTCATAAGAAAATATACTTGGGAGAAATACTGAAAAGCATTGGCAACATCTTACACTGAAAGACTTAAAAAAAACACTAAATTACAACTATTCAATCGTCCCTGGTTCTTATATTGCATCTACAGAGACCAGCTAGTAATACAGCAGTGACTCCCAACATCCTATTCCTATCTAAGAATCCTTGGATGCCTCACAAATTCAGCTAATGCCAAAATTGTCGGCATCGCCTCCTGTACTCTGGTGTCTGGTCTAAGCACTTGCACACTAAAACCTGTATCAAATATTCAAATACCATACTAATAGTAGTCTTCACAAACCTAGAAATAATATCAATAGTTTACTTAGTTGTCTCAAGTAATAATACATTAAATCATAACTTCCTCCAGGTTGTGACAAACCAGGACCCCAAGCGAACTATATTAGGTTGTGTAACAGTAAATCTTAAACACCGGCAAAGCTATTGCCCTTGGTCAAATTACAACTGTAATGAGCTGTGAAACTAGCAATTCATCTTTGCTAGTCAGTTGTAATGCTACCTTTGGCCTCAGCATCCTGTTATACTGCACTGTTTGTTTCATGAGGATACAGTGCTTGTAATGCTGAAAAGGGAATATATTAATATTCCAGCCTACCCAATTTGGCCTCACAAACTAAAACACAATGTTTTACCAAAGTAAAATAAGCAGAACTTCCGTGTTTCTATTATTAAATCTTCAGGTATACAAACACCTCCATTGTTGCCTCAATATTGCTACATCCCATCTTCATTATTTGGTGTTTTCTTTGGACGCCAGTGCTTGTAAGCAGTGTACAACAGGCAACGCGAGAGGCTGGTAACTGCTGACGACTGCTCATAATTCATGACCTAACAGCATCAAGATCTAATAGTGGACCTCTACTCCTCGCAATGTCGGACCGAAAAGGACACCCAGCTTACTAATAGTAGCTAGAAGTAAATGCTATCATGCATTTGGTTCCTTTCGGCTCTAGATTGATACCAAAGTCCCACACCAACCACTTCGCCGAAACCCGTAAAGAGTGCTGCGTACAGTAATTCGGATGTCCTCTGGCCTGCCCTACCCACCAAATTAAAACCAGAAACCTAAACCACAGCTGTTACGAACAACATTGCTACGTAAATTGGAAGTAAAACCCTCGCGTTTACGAATTGCTAACCCCTTCAAAAAAAATCAAAACCGTAGAGGCACGGCCGATCTCAAACTAATTTGATAAGAAATACCGAGGCGCTTTGGAGGGGGAAAAGGAGCACTAGCAGAGAAAGCGGTGCGATGGCATGGCAAGCATGCCGCCGCCGCCAGCCCGCCACCCTGCTGCCATGCCGTGCTGCGCTTTGAAAAGCGAAAGGCCACTACTGCCACGCTTTGTGCATAAACTAAAGGCGCAGGCCCGCAAAAGGTACCCGGCTGGGGCCGCCGGAGCGGGCTCCTCCGGTTGACTGACCTCTGGGCGGAGGAGGACGGGCGCCTGCGGGTGGCGCCACTGGGAGACGGCGACCGCCCCGCCGCCGAACAGGTCGACGGCCTGGCGTACGGACTGGAACGGCGACGACGTGTCCACCTCGCCGCGGGCGCGGCCACGCATTGCCGCCGCTGTAAGGTCCGCCTGCTCGCCGCCCCCTCCTGGGACGGCCGACGGCGCGCTGCGCCGCCACTTCCGCCATCAGGGGCGTCCGTGGAGAGGACAGAGGAGCCGAGGCCCGAGCACGCCCGGCCGCGTTGGCTGATGAGTGAGTGTAGCGGAGTGGGGAGCAGGACAAGGGCAATGCCGCAATGGGAGTGTCCTTCTGGGGCGGGCGGGTGGGCGCCCGTGACCGACCGTGAGCGCTGCTGCTGCTTTCGGCTGGCTGTCCGTAGCGGATGCCGTGGGGTGGGGTGCGCGTGCGGCGTCCGCTTTTTAGCGTAGAGCGGCGCGGGGCGTTTGTGGGGAGGCGGCGTTGGTGGGGAGACGTAAAGAAAGGAGTACTCGCTCGCGGCTCGCCGGCCTTGCCTGCTTTGGTGACGATGAGCGTAGGTGCGCAGTGCGTTTCAGCGCTTGTGAGCGAGCGGGACGAAAAGGACCGTGCTTGTGAGCACGCCGTACCCGTGCCCGCGGACGAAACTAGAGTAGTGACAAGCATGGGGGTGGGTGGCGCGGCGGTCCGGTCGGTGTCTTCTCCGTTGGGTTTGGTTGGTGGCTGCCGGTCCAGAACGTTTAACCCCCTAACCTGTAGGCTGTAGCTTTGGATTGGGGTTCATGGGCTGATCCGTGGATCACGCCCTCCGTGTCTGCTATGGTTAAAATTTCTAACTCAACTTTCACGGATTTTCACGCCCGCCGTCACATTAAATACACTAAAAGATGGTAAAATCTAGGGCCAAAATAACTAATTATAACGAGAACTACGACGGCCTATCCCATGGTAATATAATATTTATCAAAAAAAAAAAAATACTACATTACATTATAGGAGTTTCAACCAACACCTAAACAACGCCTGCCTAGACTGAGACCACACGGTCCGGAGCTTCCAAAAGTTAAAAAGGTCCTGCTAGCTCAGTGACAGTGTCCACTAGTACTCCGTAGTACTACTCCACTGTCCACTTCGACGAACGACTGTCTTCATGTTTCTTCCTTGGGCCTTTCATCAATCAACAAACTTCTAAAAGCTCCCTGGAAATCACATTGGCACAAATATTGACAGCCACGACCCACGAGCATAACCAAATACCAACGGTTCATCTATTTTTTGCAATATAATGAGACAAGGAACAGTCCTACTACGTGATATTTTTTTAAAAAAATAAATAAATAAACACAAGAGTCATCAATGAAATACAGTCGGATGCTGCCTATTCGTGCCGTACGGAACCACCGTCCGAAATTTTGGTCCCAGGACCCCCGGGCATTGCAGATTGTCTCCCTCCTAGGCTAGCCAGCGCCCCAACATTGCTGCATCTGCATGATTGGTTCTTCCTCCATGAAAACTGTGTCATCTCGTGCGCCATGAAAACTGTTCCGAGATCGCGGACCGACCGACGCCCGGCCTATTCCGATTTCCATTTTTTCTAACACGCAAAAAAAGAATCTAGCCAGCCCGGCTGGCTGCGACGTGCGTGACGATGACGTACTCTGTCTTCTTCTCGGAAGCACAATCTAATCCCAAAAGTAGCACTGCGCAGTAGACCCAGGGCATCCAAATATAAAATAACCGGCCCCACCTGGCCGGCAGCGTCACGTGACAACTAGTACAAAGGATCAAACTGTCAAAGCCTCGAAGGCCGGCATGACGATGGAATCTAGAGCGCCAATTTTTTTATTAAAAAAAATCTGGCGCTCCATGCATGCAAATACGGTATTTGAAATAAATTTGGATGGCGGTTGCCGGATGCTGTTACCCCTGTAATAGTGTGACCACTGAATCATCCTGTCAGTAAAATAACCCGTGAAGGGCCGGCCCCGGCAGTTGCTTATAATCACATTGCCTGGTTGACCTACGGCCTACAGCTTAAGGAGCCCACAATCCCGATTGAATTTCGGGGATCACACCACGCTTTTAGCATCCGGGGACCGTGAATCATCACACGTAAAATCACGTGAAGGGCCGGCCCCGGCATTTGCTTATAATCACCCACGGCCTACAGACCGGTTTTGTTTTGGTCCGAGTGCTTTTCGGATGGCTTGGCATACAAAATGAGTGGATTCAAAAGTCTAGTTCAATCCATCTCAAATTCATTCTTTAACCAAACGCTCATTTTAGCATTGACCGGATTCAAAACTAATTTTTAAAATCAATCCATTTTTGTAATGGAGCCAATCCATCCAAAACGAACAATGGACGAAAATCTTTCTGTAGGCTAAATCATCTATCTGAAATGGAGCCAATCCGACCGATTCGAAGGCCTGAAGTGTTTTGGGCAAGAAATTCTTTCTTCGGTTTGGGGTGGACAGCGGACTCCAATTTACAGGTCTAGAAGAGTATCAGTCTGAAGCAAAGCAAAATGCAGATGTTTTTGTTCTCCACACAGCAGGTGGTCTCGTCGGTGGTTCGTTGTCCAATCTGCACGTTTATCAGCGAGCAAAACCTGAAAACCCTGGGGAATCCAAGGATCTACTCTTATGTATTGCCTCGAATTCTCGAAAACCCTTCCGGTTAAACATGTACTAGCACCGGTGTACATTCCACGGGGCCATATCCATTCGCCGTCTCTCGCGCAAGTCAGTCATGGGGTCGGCATGGATGCGCGCGGCAATAATCGAGTCGAGCAATAACTAGACATGATCTGGCTTCTCTGACGATGCATTGCCCTGCTTGCCCGGGAGCGGCGACCCGTGACTCTGAGGCCACATATACGTTGACATAATGAACTGTAGTGTAGGATCGGTCTCCACTTGTCCTCGTATTTTAGCCTTTACAAACACCATGAGCCTACTTATCAGCTGTAAAAACCGTAGGCTGAACCACCTCTTCTACATCCACAGCAAGCGGTACATAAGAAGCATACTATACGTACTCGTATAGTACGTTCTGCAACAGACATGCTCGGCATCATGGCGACGCAAAAGCAGACCTGCTGGTACGTGACGCGCGATGCACGGACGAGCAATCATAAATATATATCGGGTACAAGGGCGCACTCATGCTGTCTCTGGGTTTTTCGTTGTCACATGCCTGTCGTACTGAAGAACTGCGCGTCCCCTTGCACGGTAATTTTGTCACAAGGCTTTGGCGCACCGGTCGGTCACGCCGTTGCGTCCGCTGCAATCATTCATGACATGAACGGGCCGGTCTGGGCTTAAACTGTATAGCTTGTTGGACCACTTTCATCAGCTGACGATGACCTGCAGCCCATCAACGCCGACCCTGTCCTTGCGTGCGGCCCAGTGGGCTATAAGTTGAATTCTGAGCAGACCCTCTCTCTCCTCTCACACACACTCAACAAGAGCCAAAAAAAAAAAAAAAAAAAAAGTTTCTTTAGTTGGTTCAGAAATTCAGTGATGGTCTCGTGCGAACACTCTCGATGCCAAACGGCTGAATGATAAGCCCTGGTTCCCCAGGAAATTATTAATTACTAGAGTGATTAAAAGTGTGATTGGAGCTTTTTTTTTTTTTTTTTGATATGATGGACTGGGAAGAAGCAAAACTTGTGTCCCGTGCACATGTCCAGGGTGGAGCTGCTAGTCCGGGGTTCGAGCCCTGGTTCCCCACGATGGACCCAGCAAGGACGTGCCCAACGTGGTACTTTTCAAAAAACAAATGATATGTCCAGGGACAAAACAGATTAAAACAGTCTTGATCTTTACAAATTCTGAATAAAGTCTTGTTTGGAAGAATGTGTATCTATTTCAATTCACTTTAGTATATGTGGGTTGAGAAAAATACATATGTGCATAAAAAAGAGACATAAAGAAACCTCTCTAGTATTCCTGTGTGAACAAAGAAAAACTGTGAACCAGACGAAAAAAAATGTGAACCATGGGCAGATGCAGATTAGGGGCACGTATATATATGTACCAAAAACAACTTATATTCAATTGTCGAATAATTAGTGTTTTGATTGAGTTTCTTTTGCGGGTGTCTACATCGGCCACTACTGTGAACCATGAATGCAAAGCGGGCAGGTGCTTTAGATGCTTAAAATGTCTTGGGCGTAAATTGTGTTGTTTATCAACATATCAGAAAACCATATATATTGTACACTTCAACTTGGGTTGGGTCATTTTTCTTTATCGGCCCAATAGAGACATACTATTTCAAGATATCTGGTGGTTGGGCTCAATGGCTGATGGGGATATGCATCAAATGGAGCAACAGCCAACAACGAAGAGTGATGGTATCTTTTAATTACATACCATCATCTTTTTATTCCGCTCGTCAAAGAATGACTCTCTAAAGTGCAAACAAGATATATACAAATTTTGTTGGAGTGAAAAGATACATAAATCTTTTTTATGCAAATGAATCTCCAAATGATTTTTTTTTTTTTTGCCATTTACAGAAGTCTCCAAATGATTGAGCCATTGCTTGCTATACCTTTCTGTAGTCCAACAGTTTTTCTATATCCTATGTGCACCCAAAATTCGAGGCTCAAGGTCTTTGATAGAGTACTCCTTTGTATTATTATTAGAAGATATTTTGAAAAAAGTTTTGGTCAGAAATTGAAAATATAAATTATTATTCACTTTTAAGTCGTTGACTTTGAAAATGTGAAAATTTATAGTTACATTTGTCTTGAAAATTACTTCCTTAAAAATATACATATATAACTTTCCAATAATTTTTTATGAAAAAGAGAAGTCATCAAAGTTGTGCTTTGGACAAGGTATCACCATCCTAAATGTCTTCTAATAGTGATATGGAGGGAATATCGTTTTTTTGTCCCTACACCCATATTTAGTTATGAGGGCTCAAGTAGAGGCCTTTGCTAGAGTTGCGCTTAGGGCATATTTCTCACGAGCTTAGTTGTGTTGTGGTTAGAGCATCTCCAGTAATACTAGCCAACTATTTTTATACTACCTAAATTTTGCTCTCAACTCTCAACTCTAGCAGTGCTACTTAAAACCTGGTACCTATATTCATTCGACCAGTTAATGACATGTGGAACCCATATGACATCTCTTTCATTCTGGTCATTGATGAATTCATTCATTGAAGGGAGCAGATTCGCACCGAACGACTGGGGAAGAGCGTTGTTGGGGAAGACCGCCGTGCTCGTGCTGCCGCTAGGGAACCACCGTGCTCGTGCCGGGTAGAAGCACGGCGGATCTGGGGGCAAAGGCGGATCCGCCTCCTCCGTGTTCGGCCCACTTGCGTTGCCTTCCAGATCCGGTGTCCCGAAGGTCCGGTGCACGCGGTCGTGCATGGGATAGGGAGGCGCCGACATCCATGGCCGGCTGCCCGGATGTGGAGAGGATGAGGTGCCGGTTGTCCATGGAGGCTCAACGAACCACGGCCCGCGGGAGGTTGCTACGCGGTGACATGGGGTGGGCGTTTTATATAGTGGGCGGGGCCTCGTAGGGATGAGAGAGGGCGTGTGAGGGAAGAAAGTAAGGAGAGAGAATATTTGGGTAGTCACCCTGGCCCAATACGCATAGGTAGAGGGTGGAGTTTTGGGTAGCCAACGAATCTATTGAGCCAAGTAGGTAGCCTGATGTACCTTCTTTTGTTTTGCCTCCACTAACTGGATTGGGGATAGGCAGTATATTTAGGTAATATTCTAGAGATGCTCTTACACACCGGCGTAAGGAATGTTGTTGTTGAGCTTTGCTACACTGAATTCAGTTGTGTATAATGTATATATTTAGGGGCATGAACATTTCTACCCATGTTTTCATGCTCGTCTGTGATTTTGCCCATGTTTTTTTAACTTTGTGATTTTTACCCTTGTAATTTTGAAATGAAGGCAACCTTTTTTTTTGGTCTATCAAGACCCCATAACGATGTTAAGTTTTGGAAAGAATGAACAATTTGGGTAGTCACCCTAGCCTAATTTTTTTTTGCATAGGTAGATTTTTACCCCTTTTTTCGCCAATAAATCTAGGATCAAGTAGGTAGCCCGATTTACCTTCTTTTGTTTTGCCTCCACTAATGACATTGGGGATAGGCAGAAAATTTTGGTAACATCTACCATTTTTGCACAACACTACAAACTGTTGTTGTGGAGCTTTGTTACACTGAATTCATTTGTTTCTAATGTATATATTTAGGGGCATGGCGTTTCTACCCTGTTTTCATGCTCGTTTGTGATTTTGCCCATGTTTTTTAGCTTTGTGATTTTACCCCTCGTAATTTTGAAATGAAGGCTGCCTTTACCCCCGGTCTACCGTTAAGACCCGTAACGGTGTTAAGTTTTGGGCGAATGGACAAACTTTGCCCATGTGTTTTTGCCCCCATTTTTTTTTATGATCGTTGTGTTTTTACCCCTATTTTTTTGGGGAGGGGAATCTTGCAATTTTTTTGGAGGAGGGCCGATTGGAGGAGGACGACCAAGATCGAATGACACGGCGTTTTAGGGAAAAAAATTGATAGCATCCACCATGTTTTTAGCCACTACGGTACTTTTGTCTTTTGGCTGAGCCGTTTTATTTTTTTATTTTTTAGCCCTTTAATAAAAGCAATCGGGACGTTGTTATAGAGTAGGGGCAAACGAGAGCTTCATTTCGAAGCGGCGGCAAAATCACGAAGTGAAAAAAAATTAGGATAAAATCAATATTAGACTTCAAAGCCTTGCGAGAAACACTAAATTCCCATATATTTATATAGGCATTTTGTCAACGATCTGAAGATCTGTTCAACACTTCACCTCAAGACACTAGCTGAAATGCAAACCTTATGGGATGAAATTGCACCGAGCCACGACCAACCTGACCTGATATACCCTGACCGCAAAGGGCAGTGAAACAGATTTTTTAAACCTATAAATGTGAACCTTATGCGCCGGCGGAACTGGCGAGGAAATAAAAGGGGGGCCAAATTTTTTTTTCATTGACCGCATACACTAGCTAGCATGATTATGCAATAGAAATACACAAAAATAAAATAGCTAATTTGCAAAAAATGGTTTAAATTTCACCGTGATGTGGTTTTACCATATCGAAATCCTTTTTGTAATTGAAACTGTCTACATTTTTTAGAAATAAAATTTCAGCCCTTTAGATCAAGATGGAGCAATAAAATTACTACCAAACCGGTTAGCCGATTTCATGGTGTTAAAAAATCTCAATAGAACCAAGATGGTCAAAAGAGCAATACAATTACATGAGGAATTAACATGAAATAGAAATAAAATTTCAGGGTTTGAGATCAAGATGGAGATGACCGGCAAAACACCTAAATCGGTGGCCTCTCTACTGGACAGAGAGCCGGTCCATTTGTCCTTGGCTGATTGGTCTAAAATTACTCCATGCACTGACGATCGGCAGGGATGGATCCATGCACTGACCATGCAGATAGTTTAGCCTCGCTGACAAAATAATTTGACCGTGTTTTTTGTTGGGGATACCCTGACCACAACCACCAGTGAAACAGAGTTTTAAACCTATAAATGTTATGCGCGAGTATTCTTCTCAAAGAATTCAGCAGCAGGCTGAAAACGTAATATAATAGCCACCCGCCTTCGCGCTTCGATTCAACCGTTGTTGGTTATTTCAGTATTATTCACCACGTACGGGCTCCTGTAGTTTTGCTGCCTTGTCGTCTTGGCTGCACCTGGATTATTGCTCCTTTGAAAAACTTGGGGTACAGAGCATGGAGAACGAGATGGGCACTGCCGTTGAGCTTTGTTTTCAGCACGGTTGCTGAGCTACAGTGCTTTTGGCGGTGCAAAGCCAGGACCAGCGCCAGGACGATAATGGTGGGAATTGCTTGCATTGGTGAGCATGCATGGTATGCCTTCGGTCTCTTCTTTTTCCTCCGAAACACGGTGCCGAGGACTTCCCCGGCGACTCAACTATCTCACTGTAACCCACCGAACAATGGGGCGCACAGTCGTGCAGCTCGGTGGTTTAAACAATGTCGACACTGCCTTATTGGCGCCGATCACCTTCCAGTCCAGTGACAGAGACAGTGTGACACGGTCTCACTTGGTAAAACGACCTCAGAAAGGTGCGGTACTGTATCGTAAGCCGCAAGTGAAGAGCCACCGATCGAGCGGCACACGACTCGAGCTCCCGTCCCCGTATAAAACCGCCCGCGCCATCGGATCGCTCACCGAGTTCTTGGATCGTGAACTCCATCGCGCCGCGGCGACGACTACCAACCAACCACCACCACACCCACTTCCCACACTTCCCACTAGCGCGCGCACGATGCCGCCACCAGCAGCAGCTCGTCGTCGTAGTCCTAGCCCCGGCACCCGCCGCGGCGGCGCGGTGACGCCGCCGACCAGCAACAGCAAGCCGCAGAGCCCACTGCGCATCACGCACGAGGGCGAGTTCTACGCGCGCCTGCACTCACCAGGGAGAGCTCGGTCGGGAACCCGTCCTTTCCGCTACTACGGCACCGGGGACCGGCGCCGTGCCGTTCGTGTGGGAGTCCCAGCCGGGGACGCCCAAGGACGCCTACTCCTCCTCCTCCAGGATGCTGGCCGCCGCCGCCGTGGCGCCGGTCCATCACCCCGCCGCCGTCGTACTACCTCCGCGGCGGCGGCGTGCCGCTCGGCCACAGCGCCCGGCGCCACGGCGGCAAGACCGCCGGCGGTGGTGGCAAGAGCGGCGGCGGCAAGTACTTCGGGTACAAGCTCAAGTGGGTCAAGGTCAGCTTCATCGCCACCGTGTTCCGCCGCCTCGCCTTCGGTAAGTCGAGGTCCTCGTCATCGTCGGCGGCATCGGTCAAGTCCTCGTCGTCGTCCTCTACACGCTGGCTCTTCTCCGGCTCCAGCGCCGCCGAGGCCGAAGCCCGCGACCTGGAGTACTGCGGCGGCCTACGACGAACCTGCTGAGCGGCGGACGACGAGGGGTGTTCTGCCTCGGCATCCGGTCGAGCCCGTGGATGGTGCAGTTCTGCAGCGGCTACGGCCAGAGGGAGCAGGCTGGTTGGGTGTACGGCTGGCGCCCGTAGTCGTCCGGCCGCCGGCCGGCCGTCGCTGTCGAGCGAAGCATATTGCACACGTCTGGTCCGTGTCCGTGCATGCAGAGTGGTTGTGATCTTAAATATATAGTAGGAGCTAATTGTTCGTGGATATGGATGTTCCTGTGTTTGATCCAGTGTCCGTCACTGTACTGCTTGGAAACAAGATAAGGTAAAAGCTGTTCGTTTCGGTCGTTTAGTGGCGTCGTGTTGCATGTTTGCAACAATGATGCATGTTTGCAGCTCCGGAACCATTGTTGTATGTTTCAATAAATTTAGCTAGTGGTGTATTATATTTATATATTTTAATATATAATTGCGATGCATATTTGGAGAATGGATTATGCGATATTTGGAGAATGGATCATCACGACTAGACACCTGACAGTTCACGTGCCTCCACAAACGACTCTCCGTGTCTGGGGTTCCTCCACTATACCAAAGCAAATGGGCGGTGTAGTTCTGAGGTGCTAGTGGCAAACAGTTCATCACTTATCTCAGAGTGGCCGTTACTCGGTAGTAGCTGAAATTCCCTGCTGGCTAGGCCCTTGAGCACCAAGCAAAATTAGGCGTTGGCGCAGCTTGTGCCATATAGTTCTACTGTAACTATTCTCTTCTCACTTTTCAATGAAAGCTGGTAACAGATTCCTCCAATGGGTTTTGCCAAGATGATAAATAGGAAAGAACCATATGAAACATTTAGGCCGTGTTTGGTAACCTGCACCTACCCAATCTGCCTCGTCGGCCTAGCTCTGGACAGCCAGGTCGCATTAAGCACCTTCAAGTGTTTGACGTTGTGTTTCACTAGAGTTGAGCCCACTCGAGATCGTGTTTGGTATCCTGCCATTGAAAAACATAGGCCACCGTTTGGTTGCTTGATTTTGTTGGTGGAGTGGATCATATGGAAGGAGAGAAATGATAGATCATTTGGGCGGCGTGCTTCCTCAGTTCCTAGCTGATCTGTGTAGTAGAGTGTAGCGAGAGGCGGAAGATTGGATCAAGGCAGGGTTCATCGGGTTGTCATCGGTGGTGCTTTGTTGGTCGCTAAATTAAGTTTTATGTAATCAAATTTGTGAAATCCAGTAGCTAGGGACGTGTCTTGGCAATCTCTTGATGGATCCTCACCTCCAGGAGACTGCCAATGTATGTTTGTTTTCTACCCACCTAATGAAAAACGGGTTATGAACCCGAAAAAATCTATCAATCTATATATTCTCTTGTTGTGTATCCCTAAGCTCAATGAGTCACTCTTTAGTCTTTACCTATATTTATGGCTCAAAACACTTGGCGTCACTATTAACGTCCACAAAGGAGAAACAACCAAATAGAAGAAGTGTTGTAGAGTGCCTTTAGTTGTAGCCTCGAGATCAGCAGATCGATCACTAAATATTAGTTCCTTAGTTTTTGTTTGGAAATGTATGAAACACCGGTAGACGGTAGCACGATGACAAGCCGTCTATGAGTGGGTAACTTATAATGTAGTTCTAATTCATCTTAATGAAATATGTGTTTATAAGTGGCACGGTCCCGATGACAAGCAGACTAACAACTGCCTGATGCAATGGTGATTCTAGCAGACTGCTAACATGCATAACATTTTAATCTAGTCAATTTAATAAAAAATAAGAAAGGAAAGAAACCAAACAATTTGTAATGTTATTGAGAATTGGATTCACCAAAAAGAAACCAAGGGATCCCTTGATTTGACATCGATAGAAATTACACGACTATGGGATGTGAATGAGGAATAGAAGAGAACCATGACATGTAGAGAGATGAGACGAGCTGGCCAAGGCCCGGCCTCGGGGTGGACACGCCACCGAAAACGCCGAAGCGTTGGATCTGCGTCGGCCGACGGACGGAGCTGCCCCGACGACGAATATATACCGCTCCAACCGAACGAACCCTAGCTCCCCGTGTTGTCTCCTCCTCTCCTCCCCTCTCTCGGGCGGGCGCGCGGCGGCGCCCCTGTGAAGCAGCCCGAGTGCAACGGCGCCACGCAGCCACGGAGATGGAGGCTCGAGCCTCGCGACACGAGCAGCGGTCGCGGGCGGGCGTCCACGCATGGCTCCGCAGGTGCTGGCAGCCCAGTGAGTGAGCCCCGGCGGTGTGTGCGAACGCGGGCGAGGTGAGGACGCGAGCCCTCGTAAGCCGCCACGCCGCCGCCGCCCGCCCGGGCGGGCGGCGTAAGTTGCTTCCGCGATCTCGCATTCGTTACTATTTTCATAGTCGCCTCGATCCGCCGCTTCACGAGCTAACCTGTCCGTGTCGCTTCTCCCGTAGTCTCCGGCCGAGGTGCCGGACGAGCCGGTGGTGTCGAAGAAGTCGGGGCTACTCTTCTTGGCGGCTCATCGAGAGCTACGTTGAGGTCCGCACCTTGGTCTCGGATCTCATGGCTGCTAATTTTTTATTGGGAAATTCTTTACGTGCTTGATCTACTTCCTTCTATTTCTTGATCTACTTCCCCCTTGCGTTCAGCCTGTTAGTTCGATTTGTGTGCCTTCTTTCCCCGAAGGGGACGGATCACGGGATCACCCAGGTTTGCTTCAGTAGCCCCCTTCGTTTCTTGCAGCCAAATTCCACCGTCCCATGTCTTTTGTCCTTACAATAACATTGCAGGATCACGGGTTACACACCAAAGCACGAATTCAATCTACCTGTTGTATATTTATGCACCTGTTTTTTGACGTTTACATTTTTTTATTTTCTTTTGAAATTCTCTTAATACATCTACAGATTCAGAGATAGGGTTTAGGTTGCCTCTGTAACTTACCAATGTGTTACGTTGTTGTCCTTGCAGGTTCTTTCAGTCAAATTGGGGTTATTCTACCAACAATGTAGAGGGTTAGTCCCTGATCTCAAATTAATTTGTTGCTCTATCACTTCCTTTTTGCTCTTTTGAGGATTGCTCATCAGCAAAGCAGATGATTGGTACCAGCAGTTTAATTCACCCGTTTATGCACAAAATGTATTAAGAATTCCTCATATTGCATTCCTTCTACAATAATTCAGCACCATATATTACCTTCTATTTTTATCCGACTAGCCCATTTACATTTCCCATGATCGCTAAATTAGGTAATGCGTGGTGGCGTGCCTATTGCCCACCACATTGCAGGCCCATGGCAAGTGTTCCGTCACCAAGGAGGACCTCACCATGGATGATATCGTGCGGTCAAGACCAACAAGGTATGGCTTCTTTGGTGTGCTAACAAGCTTTGTCGCAACAAAGTTTTCAGTAGCATGTGGTGTGGAATGTAGAGTATCGAGTAACCTTTTGTGTCTGGTAATGTTGCTCTCCTTACTAATTGAGGAACGTGGTGAGGAGATTAGTATCGCTAGCCAATTTGGGTCTTGTGAGGTTGCTCTCGATACTTCTTGAGCAAGACGGCGACAAGATCCCCCAATCAATCTGTCATCATATGTGGAAACCAAATTACACAATAGCATTCACTGGGAGTAAGGACAGCAACATACTATCCACTACTTAAGTAGGTATAAAAGCCTATACATCATGCATCCGAAATTGAAAAGAAAGCACATAAAGATTGTGAGGTAGGGGATCAATTTGTAGCCACTTGCATATTCTTTTTTGTCTAAAAGAAATCACATAAAAGGTTGTGAGGTTAGGAATCAATTTGTCGCCGCTGCGTAATCTTTTGTCTATCGATATTTTCATTGGTTGGGTAGTGTTTTCACTTTAACGCCTGGGTTGGAAAAAAAATTATATAGGTTTTAGTTTTACCTTCATAAGAGACTATAATGTATACATTGTCAATCCTAGATCCATTTAGGTTCTTTTGTGTTTTCTTTTCCCATGATGTTAGAACAACCTATCCAGTTGTTGAAAAGGACATATACTTAAGTTGTAGTTCTTTTGCTATCTACAATGCAAAAATTCTTTTGAAAAGCCTAAACTTAT
This sequence comes from Hyparrhenia diplandra, assembly GCA_015847255.1. Classification (NCBI taxonomy): domain Eukaryota; kingdom Viridiplantae; phylum Streptophyta; class Magnoliopsida; order Poales; family Poaceae; genus Hyparrhenia; species Hyparrhenia diplandra. The sequence continues at coordinate 38,281 of JADLZK010001518.1, read as the reverse complement.
GAAAACCATGAAACACCTTCACCCATTTTTTTGTTTAATTTTGGCTTTAAAAAGTTAAAATGTTAGATTGCTATACTGAAGTTTCAAGAACTAAATATATTTTTTAAAATCAGTGGTGGTATTTGATTTTGTGCACTTTAGCGCTTCTACTTATGCATCCTCAAAACCACAATGATTAGTGTATCCGATTAAGATAACGAAATCTGCCGTATGCTAATTAATTACCTTTATGGTCTCATGCACACCTAAAGTATTTTTATTATCTGCGGGTCCCAATCTGCCAAAACTCTTGAAGAACTCCATTCTTTTGCGTGTCGTGAAGCCCGGGCCTTTGCGGTACGCAAGCATTCGAGACTCCTTGGCATTTTTTCGAGCGTAAGAGGTTCCAACCTTGTGGCGATTATCTTTTACGAGCGTATATCTACATTTTTATTATTAGGTGTTGAAAATCTTTCTTCAATTGTTTTCCATGTTTTAAATCGCGTGCTATGAAATTTAGAACATACATCTTAAGCATAGTATGACTTTAGTTTTGCGAGAAATAAATAAGCGATGGGAAAAGCGGACATATGTAAAAGGCTCTTGGACAAGGACAGAGAGCGACTTTATCAAGGATGCAAATAGGAGTGGCATTTCCCTACTTTTTGGATATGATTATTGGTTTGGTGTACTTTTTAGTTTTCCCTACAGTCCCATGGATGGAGTTTGGGTCAGCATCGATCCCGGGATATCGCTATTTGGAAACTAATTTATATACTTGCTAAGCTTTACACGCCGAGCAAGCCGGCCTGTAGCAGTACTATCGGAGTAGGCCGCGGTGGTTCTAATGCGATTACATTCCTCAAGGCAACTTTTTTTTTGTGTTAAGAAAAATAGCCGGCACCAAACATATGGTGCCACCCTACCTACTCTCAGATCTTCTTAGTATGCGGAACAAGGTTCTGTCTGTCAATTATATATATTGATACCTTGTTATGTTTCCTCTTGACAAGGACATCCTTATGACTTATGTGTGACATGGCGGGTGGCTTGTTTGCTAGGGTCTACCAATTGAAAACATGGATGAATACCAATTGAAAACATGGATGAATTGCCTACCAATGATCTCAAAGACAGCGGCAAGGTAATTTGGATTATGTGCAGTTTGTTTTGCATGCTCATGTCATAACTCATAACAAAGGATGATGCTTCCTTTTTCTATTTGTCTTCCTATGCATATCTGTAGCACTCTTTCTTGACTGTGTAAGGAGAGGTCAAACTAGGTGTGATATGTTTCTTTTTCTTGGAGATAATGGTAGAACTTTGCTTAGTGATTTATTTAAAAATTTGGTTTGCCTACCTTCCAACCTTGTAATAAAACTTTGCTTAGTGATTTATTTAAAAATTTGGTTTGCCTACCTTCCAACCTTGTAATAAAACTTTGTCGGTTCGGATAGAATGTGGTTCTATTACATAAGAATAGTACACCGACCAACAAATATTTATGAATGGATTGGGTTCCACTACTGCAAAGCTAGAACCAAATAGCCGTTTCTTCTATTGATATAGATTGTCCCAACATATTTCTAAAAAAGATTCCCATGTCTCCCACATTTTGTTAGTTTATAACAGGCTATTGTGCAAATTTGTCAAAAGATACCTTTGTTTCACAAAGTAAATCGAGGACAAGGCCAATAGGTTGCTTTCGTTCTTAGTTTCCTCCGAATATGCGAGAGAGTTCCTTCCTTTTTTGCTCTGTCGCTGATTGCTAAGAACAATCCTTCCGAGATAATTGGATGAATGGTCCACACAATCTTGCTTGCCTACTTCCCGCAACCTCCTAAGTCCTAACCTTACAACTTGCCTAACATCCGTGACATACTATGACTAAACTTCGGTGCTAACCTATTACGAGAGATGCATATATCTAAAGGTGTTTTGTTGGTCGATTTCAATAGAGGAGTGACATCGTTGTTATTATGTAGCTTAGATGTAGTCATCCGGTTCCGGTGGAATTCTGTCATCAATATTTACATGCAAAGGTTTGTCCGTGTGGCCCTTTTTGATTGCCTCTTGTTATAGTTAGAAATTTATTGCCTATTGGTGTCAAATGACATGTTCCATGCTTATGCAGTTTTTTGCTTTGATTTTGTATATGCATCGATCACTTTCCTATGATTTTGAGCTTCAAATTCAATTTGGTTCGTTATCACATTTGTTGCTCATGGCATCTCTGCTGAGATGCCCATATTTCGCATTGCCTCTTTCACACATTCCCCATGGATATCGGTTGTGTGGCTTGACAAATTGTCGACGCCATGTGTTATCTAATTAGAAAGGGTTGCATCATTGTCAATCATTCATTTCTCTACTGAATTGGTGCAGTCATTGGATCTCTTGCCTTTGCACTCCTGGGCTTTCGAGTCTTGACCGCCGCAGACCCACTCTAAGCTAATTGATAACACTCTGAATTAATTGCCAGCAAAGTCACATGCCCCATCGGTTCACTTTGCAGGGAGCTATCCAAATCCTCGGTGGAGATCCAATCTTGGACAACGCAATGCTTCCCAAACAAAAGCGGATTTCGGACGGGAACGGATGCCCCAACGACTATTGAAAAGCCTTTCATATTTACGCTCTACTTTTTGTTGCCATTTTGTAGCGGATTGTGTGTTTCTTTCTTTTTGTTTCTATACCATAGAGAAATGGTTACAAGCCAAGCAATTGTGTAGTTGCGTCCATGCAATGCAATTCTGTTCTTTAGACTACAACTAAGTATTGTATTTCCCATGAAAGATGTCTTATCTTTGTGTTTCAAACATAAAACACCGTTGTGTACATGTGTTCTTCGTAACACACATTATGCGTTGTTGTGTTAGACAATTAAGGCGTAAGACCTGCGGGCGGCCAGATCTCATGTGGCTAACAGCGCCGCTATAGACTAGTTTGCTTTAAGCCATGGAAGATGATAGATATATATGGTGTTTTCTGCTCATGCGTGAGGGCACATATAGATTGAACAAACACTACTACCTACACACATAGAAATTTTGAATGTATATATGTATTTTAGGACATTTTATAGTAGCATGTATGTAAATTTCATGCAAATTTAGTGGATATTTTTGGTTATGTATTAACAATAAGGGTTGATAATTAGTATGCAAAATAAGAGGGTTCATTTGTACTATTTTTGATAATTATACTTTGAGAAGTTAACTTTTCTTTACGAAAGGAAGAGGGAAATTGTATCCTCAGATTGCACATGAAAAATGTAAATTCAGAAAAGATACAACATATATTGACCCTAATAAATAGGTGTGTAATATAAAATATGCTCCATCACGAACCTAATGAGAACATTTATTTAGTGAGAGTTTTTACCACGCTTGGGATTAATATAAGTCCTCCATTTGGTCTGATCTAATGATTAAAAAGTCGAGAAACCAATAGGAGAAACCAAGTGACAGGTAGGAACCATTTAATTACGTGACACCGAACTGAATTAAAATTAATATTGAAGGGTTCCTACCTGCATTTTTTTTTCTCCTTCTGCAAAATGCTTATCGTGCAGCACGGCATCAGGATTATTGACCAGATCCATGTTTTCGTGATATGACAGAGGCAAGAAATAACACGATTGCAGGCCTTCACGCGGCAACGTGTAGCACTAGTACGTACGTCTTGCCATCGTACGTGCACGTACGTATCGTACGTTGTCATGTCATCAATTTCCAAATCTGGCCCTCTGTCGAATAAGAATCTCCAAATAAATCTGGCGATATACCTCTCGCTCTCTCTGGCGGTACACCGTACCAGACCTGCAGGATGCGCGGTGTACACGTACATCATGGTCTCCGTATGCCTACACCTATATGTACCTACACACGTTTGTACGCTGTACGCCACTGCCTCCGATCCGACCCACTCGGTTTTGATGGATCGCGCCATGATGAATGATGGATCTCTTACCTCTCTGTTAACGACGACGCGCTTTGGCTGAATGATGGAATTAAAAGACCAACGGTCTGGATCGAGTCAGACCTTCATCGATCAGACGATTAGCTGATTAAGTAGGGCACAAGGCAGAGCCCGCAGGTGACGGCCTAGCTACTGGGCATGACCATACATATTGCCGCCTGCATGTGGCAGTGTGGCGCGTACGTCGGTGCAGCAGGAGCGCAGCGCGCATCCATGGCGTCCGCCGCCGTCCGGTGCACCAACTCTCTCATAGACTAATCAGTACGTAGTTACTGTGACGTCGTCGTCGTCACGTTTAATTCGCCATAGTCGCAACTCCTCTCCGATACATCGAGCCCTGTTACAACTTATACTACAAACTCGATCACATTACACCGCCTACATGCAGTACTGCCATGGTCCAGCACACAACAAAAATAGTACCTATTGGCGACGACCAGGCTGCAGCGGCGCCAAACCACCGGAAGAACACGTACGTCGGAGGAGCGGTACGTTTGCCGGTGGGCTGGTGCACCGGCCGGCCGGCGCGCGAGTACGTACTCCCCGCCGCTTTTGAAGGCACGCACGGTCAGTCGTCTCTTGCCGTGCGAGTACGCAATCTAGAGCTACTCCTATAGTATAGCCCATGTACTCCGCGGCTCCCTATGCGTGGGCATTGGATCCAGCGATCGATATATCCAGCCCATCAAGCACCACCAAATGCATCTCGGGATCACGTACACTGATGATTGGTGCAGTAGTGCAGTTAAGAGGGCTGCGACTTGAGCACATGCTGCGTGCATAATGCTAGACACTGTGTACAGTACTGGTAGTACAGTACCACGAGCAAATGTGTATCCGATCCGGCCGGATCGATAGTTAGGCACGTAGTAATGTAGGACTAGTGACTGTTGCGTTGCGCATGTGTAACCTTCAGGTTTGGTGAGCAACTAGCTGATGATCGATAGATAGATTTCCCAGCTGCATCATCCGGGCACCCGGGACTTGATTAAATATGCATAATGAACCCACGGATCGGGGGATGATGATGCACATCAATCAAGCAAACCTACATTACTGGCTGCTGCACCGCTGCACCCAGCTGGAGAGGTCAAGTACGTAATAAATTCCTCTGGCTGGGCAGTGTACTACTCGACCCTCTCCTGGTCCTGGCGTGCGAACAACACTACTGTTTCTGTCGCATTCGCATTTTTTTTAAGAACAATGCGTTATTATCATATGATAGTGTGTGTGATTATTGGTACTACGTGTTAGGTCTGTTGGAGGATATACTGTGCAGATCGACTACTATACAGAGCCTTTCCTTTATGTAGTGACGACAAGCAAGCAACATGGACCGCAACATCCGGAAGTCAGCAGGTTACATAAACCACTGCACACACTGCACAAACACGAGGTTTTTCAGCGTGTTTATGTGTGTGTAGGTGGGTGCGAGCAAGGGCTGGCTGGTAGTGGGTGCGAGCCGGCCACCATATATAGCTACTAGCTTCGACTGCTACGTACGCTACATGGTACCACTCCCTGTTTAGTACAATAGTACCATACGCGTGGTGACCACGGACATTGTTTATTTGTTTGGTCGAGCGTTCCAGCTGACCAGCTCCCGGACAAGGATATGTGATCGATCGATCGATCGATCCTCTTCGCTGATCATTTGTGAGCTTTGAATGCATCCGTGTTTCAGCTTTTATCTTTGTTCTGAACAACACCCTGACATATGGAGAGGAGGACAGTATATATGTACATCGGTGGGAGCGAAGATTTTTACTTGTAAAAAATGTACAGAATTGTTGCAGATCATTTGTGGTGATTGGGCCTATGGGTTGGACGAAATCTTCTGTTTATCCGGCGGCCTTCCCAGCCGGGAAACTCAAATGCATGGCCCATATATGAGGAGGAAGGAACCCATGGTCAAGGAGCTTGGGTCGGACAGGACACCGCTCAACGAATTGGGCTCCAACCCCATTCTCTTGGGCTGAAGACTAGTAGGAGTACGTTGTGGGCTTTCTGTATCCCGTGTCTATATGGGCGAGTCCTGTGGGCTGTTGGGTTTGGCGTTCCTTATATTTTTGCTGTTTCCTTTCTTCTCCCTTTGTTCCTTTCCTTGCTTTCAGATCTTCAAGTATCTTATATGAATGTTCTATACTTTACGTGTCCACAGACGATTGACGCATGCAGCATGCATGCTGCGTGAGTGCATGTGCATCCTACACTCCACATTGCATTGCACTTCCGGACCTTTGCATGTTGCGTGCGTGCATATATCCACACTTCATCTCCATAGCCACATTGCGCCTCTCCATACAATAATTTTTGGGTGCAAGGCACCACCATACCAAACTCTACCTACGCGCGGTTGCCACGCGCAGCCTCAACTGTCCCACGCGAAAGCAGCAATGCTTTGGCCTCTGGGGAGGCATGCAAAAATCTAGCGACCACGTCACCACGGCATCATGTGCAGGCATATGTTCCGCAGATGCGCGGACGATCACCACCGATCATCAGCGGACGTACGGAACTACACAGAGGATCTCCGAGTCCGACACGTCCGGCGTGAATGGAGGCAATCCCGTCACACCATCCGTTGCAGATGCTCTCTGTCCCCCCCTTCGCCGCTGTAGCCATCACTTTGTCAGTTAAAGCTTCTAATCGATGGATGCCATGGCCCATGGCTAGCCTTTAATTTGTACTAGGGTGGGTACTACTCTTCGATTGGTCATCTGTGCCTGTTGCGCCATGCTCGGCCATGGAAACAGAGGAGCTAATCCCGGTGCTTCTAGTATGTGCAATGCTCACAAGACACGCAAAAGGCGCAGACAACACGGGGCGCCTACTGCGTTTTTGTACCGTTCGGTTTACCGCGGTAAATCGCGGTAACCGTTTTACCGCCCGGTCCGGTTACCAGACGGGCGGTAAAAAGAAGTCAAATTCAAAATGTAAAATTTGAAAAAAAAATGTTGAAAATATTCTATAAAATAGTTCATGATTTATAGAAGCCAATGGTATAAAAATTTGTCAAATTGGAGTTGGTTTGGTATAAAAATTTCAAATCTAAGTTTGAAAAAAAAAAAAAAAAAAAACACAGCCGGCCCATTAAATCATGAAGGTCGAAAAACATACTAAACACACTCAAATTTAAGTAATTTTGACATCATTGGATTCTACAAATCATGAAGTATTTTTAGGAATTTTTTTAGCATTTTATAAAAAAAATTACATTTTGAATTTTGAAAAAACCGTTCAAACTGCTCAAACCGCTCGGTAAACCGCTCAAACCGGGCGGTATAAATTCCAAACCGCCCGGTTTACCGAATTCTTACCGATGGCCGGCGACGTTTGAATTCAAACGAATTCAAATTCCAAACCGTCCGGTTACCGGCGGTTTACGATAACGGACGGTAAACCGAAACCGGACCCCGGCGGTTTCTTCTCCTCCGGTCGGTAAAAAAAACAGGGCGCCTAACAGCATCACCTGCAGGCCTCGTGCAGTAGGTGTACCCGGCCGGTTGATTGATCAAGAAAGCTGATCTCGAGTAGGAGTACGTGCAACTAGCATCTGGATCAAAGTGACATCATAATCATATTAATAATATCACACAAGTCGTAAAAAAAAAACTAGCCTGGCCTGTACGTTTTCGGAAGGAAATGTTGAGGGCGTTGTTGTGTTGCGTGCATCACGGCCTGCATCAGCGTGATGCAGCATGCACAGCACCGCACCGCCCCGGCCGGGCCGGGGGTGTTGTCGGCCTGATGAGACATGTATATGCCAAAATACGGTGGAGTATCCGCACCTTTTTTTGGCCGGGCGTTCCGTCGGCGGCGAAGGCGCCCCGGGGGTGTCGGCCTGATGAGACATGTATATGCGTGTTGTGAAATACGGTGGAGTATCCTTGTTCGCACGCTGCACGCACGCACGTATAGCTCCAGAGACGTTCCGGTCATGGGATGCTCTGATGTCCATGCACGATTTGTTCCAGCTCTGCCATTTGCACGTATGTACTTGCACATACATACGATACGCTTGGACCACGGCGGAGGCATCCGGGCAGACAGAATTAAGATGGCAACACTCGAACCATGCATATCTTATATGTATCTAATCTATCTATACTGTTTTTTTCTGTTGCGAGGATGCATTTTTTAAAAAAACTTTGGGAGGATGCATCTATCTATATATATACGTGTGTACAGATATATCGATCTATATATCTAGCCAGTGCCAACCGGCCCTACGGTTGCCCTACGGTTTATGGCATCACGGTGGCGTCACGGTGACGCGCGTTCCGTGAGCACACGTCGCCGTCCACGGCCACTCTATGGATCGATATATTCCTCGGTAGGCCCGGCCAGCGTCTATCACTTTCCGACCCTCGCAAATGATCCTGCATTGCCGGTGGTGTTAGCCGCACAATGGCCCTGTCACCGTCACGCTTTTTCCCTTAACGTACCCACATGATTCTATGCTCTCTAGTACTAGTAGTGCCTATGTGCATATATAGCTAAGTTGATGGTGATGCATGCGCACTCCAGCTCAAATATACGTAACTTCATCGATCGATACAATCTTTTCGCCGCCATGCGACTGCAGACGATTTTATATATTAAGAAAACGATCAACAGAAAAGTACAGAGAAAGTTACAGCTCAGGAAACAAAGAAAGAAATACGACTAGTAGAGATAGTAGGAGACGATTTTATATCGCCAGCCCAGCCATCCGGGTCGAGAAATCTCGACAGCCGAAGCCGCTAGCTGTACACGGTGGAGCTGAGGATATATACCAATGGATCAACGGCGCGCCGGCGGCCAGTCGCACGCCGGCAGCGATATGCAATGCACGCCCTGGGTGGAGAATTTGCGGAGGATGCGCGCACCGCCGTGTACGAGGCGCTCTAGCCGGCCGCGTCGTGTCCGTCCGAATCCGCAGCGCTTTATATTTATAAATATATATATCGTTGCCTCCGTCTCCTTTTGGTTTTTCAGTCACCTACGTTGTAGGCTAAAGCTAGCCGAAGGTGTGCAGTGATCGACCGTCCGTCATGGACGTAGCGATACTTTCAGGAATCCCGCTTTGCGGTGTCAACCTCTTTGCCGAGTTTTTTTTCTGGACACTTCGGCAAAAGAGCTATTTGCCGAAGTGCTAAATAAAAAACTTCGGCAAAAAAAACACTCGGCAAAGATCTTCTTTTTCAGTGTCAAATAAAAACACTTTCGTTCTTTGTGGCAAAGAGGCTCTTTTGCGTTTTTGGCACTTTCGGCAAAGCATGTTTTCAAATTAGTTTTTGAGGCCCTAAACGCTTAAATTAAAAAAGTTTTCAATTACAAAGTTTCATAACTTCTCAAGCTCTACAAAGTTTATTTGGTCATTTCTTTATTTGACAAAGCATCAATAACGTTGTTCACAAAACTTACATCTCTTTCATATCCTCTCATAGTTTCCTAGAACTAGAAGAGAGATTAATAAGATTTACGAACAATGTTACTAACATTTTGTCAAATAAATAAATGACCAATGTAAACTTTGTAAGTCTCCAAAAGATATGAATCTTTATAGTACAAAACTTTTTGATATCAATTCATCTTATCATGCAAAACTAGGTCTAAAGCGCTCTCAAATTTAAAATTCGCTTCCTAAATGAAAAGTGTAGATCTCAAAAAGTTATGAAACTTTGTAGTTGACAACTTTTTATTTAAGCTTCGTTTGGGGCCTCAAAAACTGGTTTGAAAAACCTTTTGCCGAAAGATTTGACACTTCGGCAAAGACCGCCGGCAAATCCTGTTTTCAAATCAGTTTTTTGAGGACCTAAACGATTTTAAATCAAAATGTTGTCAACTACAAAAGTTTCACAACTTTTCAAGATCTACAATTTTTATTTAGGAAGTTTTTTCATCCGAGGTCGCTTTGAAAAATTTGAATTTCTGATTTAGTATATATATATGAGGAGCTAATACACAATCTTGACACAAGTGACACCGTTAGTGTAGTGGTAAAGGCAAGTGAACACGGGAGGAGAGGTTGTGGGTTCGAATCCCACTCGCCGCAAAGTTGAAAAAAGTGTCAAAAAACTTGGAAAAAATGCCATGGTTGAGAGCAAGTGGTAGGTTGGTTGGTGGCGGCCTCTCCAAAAAGAAAATTTTTTTTTGCTATTTTTTGGTTTTTTTTTCGACTTTTATCTTTCTTGAGTGTTTTTTTTGCCAAGTGTTTTTTTCGCACTCTCGGCAAAGAATGCTTTGGCCGACTATTTCTTTCGGTGCTCTTTGCCGAGTGCAAAGGGGGGCTTCTTGCGGTCGCGGCAAAGCAATTTGATTATCTGATGGTTCTCTTCGCCGTTTTCCGTCGTCATCGTCGTTCGTTCCTGTACATCACGCGTGCGCATGTCATTTGTGGTGCCGGAAAGAACCGGCTGGCCGGCCAGCGCGTGCTCCAGTGTTCCATTCCAAGCTCTCGACCGCTACTAGCACGTACGACTCGATGACACGTACAATGTTCGTTCCTATGAAATCAACATAAGTGGAGCAGTATATGTATATATATATATAAAAGGTAGAGACCGTACCCAAAATCAAAATGCATGGTCCTAAAGAAAGCGCCATATATGCATGCATGCCGGCCGGTCGTCCATGCACGCGGTCGGCGGTCCTACTGCGCTTTATTTTGGAGTGAAGAACAAGTTTTTTTTACACGATAATAAGTGGACTGTCAACGTAATGCCCCGGGCGCTTTTTTACTTTCTCCTTTCCTTGACCCCTTCTTACTTTACTTCCACTGATCGCATGCACGCACGCACGCACGCACGCTGCGATGGACCACGTTTCGGATGGATGTGAACTTGTGATGTGATCTGCTATAGCCAGTGAAAATCTGTAAAAATGGCCGGTCGTCGACGGTCGAGCGGCGCTCAGGTCCATCGATCCGCACGTAACGCAAACGTTAGCGCGCTGCATGCCAATTGCCAGTCGGTTCACCCGGCCCCGTCGCTCCGGCCAGCCGCGTCGGCGTCGCTACGCACCAATAATACAAGCGAGCGCGTCGCGCATGTGCCGTCACTCTCGGCCGCGCCGCATACCGCCGGGCGGCTTCTTTTGGACGTGCGAGTGAGACGACGGGTATTTACTGCAGGTCCCGTCGTCTTCTTCGTCGTGGATCCATCCACCACTGCCGTGTATCGGTGTGCCGGCCGGCGGCCCCTGCGCTCCGGAGCTAGCCGACACGGCCGGCCAGGCGTGTGATGGCGAGGGCCGGGGAAGATGGAAACTGCTATAGAGAGGAGGGAAGGAATCTTGCATCGCGTGGATCAAATCAATGGGTTAGTAGCGAGCGGAGATCGAGCCAGGTCACTGTCGCTCTCTGCTCGATCGCTTGGACCGTCGCCGGCCATGCTGTTGCGGCTAGTTGGAGGACTGTGGTAGTCGTACGGGACAGGGCAGTGAGGCAGCGGCTGGTGGTCCTATCGTCCGTGTCCGTTTCTCACGTGTCCATCGGTGCCTGCTTGGATGATGTTTACCTTCACCGTTGCCTACTACGCGCCGCGAATTTCCACATATGATGGACGGATCAGGCGAGACATGCCCGTCCATCTTATTATGCCGCACCCATTCATACACATAAACGCACACACTGCATGCACTACGCACTAGTGACATTCACCGTCCGGCCAACCAAAACAGACCTGCATGCAAAATAAATTCTCTCACCGAAGAGACATGCATGCATAAATTTTGTTCCAACGAAGGATCCGATTTTATTAGTTAGTAAGACCATCTGAGTCTGAGATTTTGAGCAAGAGAAAAGCAAGGTGCAACCGCGAAGAACCGTAAGCAATGTGCATCTCGAGCAAAGGATGTTTTGATCATTTTGATGATGCTTATAAGGGCTAGAATTTAGCGAACTAGTTGTTAGTCTAAGGAATCCAAACAGGGTCGGGAAAATAAGAGTTACTTATCTCTACACCTGAAACATTCCCAAAGAATCGTACGTCCACCGGCAAACCCAAGCCGCCGTGTACAAGAAAAAGAAAATATGGTACGACAGGTAGGCCACTAGAACTGCTAGAAAATACTATGATCGAGGAAAATCGAGGAAAAAAAGTGTGTGTCCTTGGTAGAGACGGTTCGGGGAGCAAGGCACCGCCTCGGGGTTCAGTTCTCTGCGTGGTTGCTCTCTCGGAGAAGGATCCAGTGCCGAGCAAACTTGGATAAGAGGATTGTGGACACTGCTCAGTGCGAGGTTTACCAGAACAGCGTCACACGTGAATACGTGATCTTTGGTTGCAGTGCTGTGAAGGAGTTCTAGGAAGCAATCCACATCACAACTGATCAAACTTGGGCAACACACAAGATAGTTGAGATTGAACCACACACAAGATAGTTGAGATTGAACCACCGGATGAAGGAGGATTTTGCTACCTTTCCCATGCTATGCTGTTGGCATATATGCAAGAGGAGGAATAACAATATCTTTAGCAACGATTAGAATGATCGGGTGACAATGCAAGAGACTCTCATGGCCTGCAAAACTGAAGCTAACCTGTGAAAAGTGTGGTTGCCAAAGAAGGATAGAGCAGTACTAGAAACTTGTTGTTCTATTTTGTTTAACGCACTGTAACCTTTCACGACATATGTATGTTTGGTTCTTTTACAATCAGGCTTTTGCCACTAAAGCAATATAATAAGGTGGGGATCCTCTCCCTCGTTGAATGTCTCAAAAAGAAAAAAAAATCTACTCAATCGGATCAGAGAAACAAACTTTACTGGGCAAAAAAAAAAAAATCTTAAAAAGCTTCCGTAAAAGAAAAAAAAAAATCGGCCTTGTACGCATCCAACGTCACAAAGGAGAATTTGGCGCGCGGGATAGCCCAAGGTCGTTGCTGTCCACACGGTTGACTGTTGTTGTAGGTGCATGCACGTCACCTGTGCTGTGCAGAGATAGTATTTACCACCACGTACCACCAGTTTTATTTCTTCCACGGCTCTTCCAAAGGCCACGACAGTCGACAAAAACTTGGCTATGGCTATATTTCAAGTGAGTGGCCACGCGACGGCAAGTCGGCAACAGTAATTAGTACGTAGACCAGAGTCCACACGTACAGAGTGACCGTTAGCTGTGCAAAGACCGTGATGCACATGCCAGGGTATGCTGACGGAGTAATTCGTAAAAGAGGTATGCTAATGGAGTGGCGACCAGGAAAAGACTCGTGTAAGCTCAGTAGTTTCAATGCGAAATTCCAATTTCTCCGTCGCGTTCGATCAGAAAGAGTCTCCGCTGCCCGGCCGTTACTTCTTTCCTTTCTTTTGTTCTTTTTCCCCACACCCAGCCTACCCATTTGCTTCTACCATCTTAGTAAAATATAAAAATTTTGTTCATTTCTTTTAGTTCATTTTTTTTTGTTCAATAACTTTTTCTTCGAATTTCGTTCCTTTTATAATATATAAGTTAACGACGTCATCCCGGCTGCAGTATACTAAAACTTTAAATAACCATAAGTACAACTATATATGTTTAAACATTACTGATTTCTGTTGATATTAGTATAGAACCAAACTTACGTAATGTGCACATATTTTAACAAAATTATTATGACTATATTCATAATATAATCGTAAACACTATATTTTTTTTTTAAAAAATACTACCACACATACTCCCTCCGGGATGGTATTAGAAGTCGTTTAGGACAGCGACACGGTCTCCAAAACACAACTTTGACCTCTTATTATTATAAAAATATTTATGGAGATGTGATATATGTATACTTTTATCAAAGTATTTTTTAAGACAAATATACTCATATAGTTTTTACATTTAGAAACTCAACAAGTTAAAAGTTATTGATGATTTATATTCCCGATGTTTGACCCAAACCTTGTTCAAAACGACTTCTAATACCATCCCGGGGTATATATATGATTCCTGAAAAGAAAATCTAGCATCTTCAACTCATCTATGGAGGATGTTTGTTCAAACAAAAAAATAGTAGCTAAGACTTTCTGTGTTCCTTAAGATTTACTTGGAGTAAAAAAAAAAAAAAGCTAAGATGAGGTTAGAACACTTGACCCCTGTTTGGATCTCATTTCAAGCTAGCTAAGCTCTACCACTCATATTGAATGTCGTCGTAGGATTAAACAATCTTTTATAGCAACATAGTATTTAGGAATGTATGTCCTAAAATACCAAAATAACTACAAAAAAAGAAAATTTTGAATGGAAATTAAAATAAGCTCAAAATTTTAAATTTAACTAAAGGATAATAATCATGACAATTAATAAGATGAAATTTAAAATTGAATGAAACAAGAGCGACCCATAACCTAAGCTAATGTTTAGCCTAGATTCATGAAGACACATATAGAGATGGCATGTGGAAAGAGAAAAACTATTTATTTAAACATAAAAAACATACCTAATAATTATTAAGATTATCATACGCTTATGACTTTTAAGACTTTACTATGTACAAGCATGTTGTTTGAGAAAAATAAACAAAATTCTGGTTTTAATATATAGTTGTAAATATATAAAATTCTTATGCTTATGACTTTTAAGACTTTACTATGTACACAAGCACGGATTGATTGACTGAGTACATGAAATAGTATCCATAGTGTTTCCAAAAAAGAAAAGAAAAGAAAAAAAAGTAGTACGGATGGAAGCCGAAAGTATTTGCTTGGTGCACGTGAGTGGAATTAGCAACTTTGGTCAGAAATGGTATGGTCACTTATATACACTTATTCTGTCCGTCTTAAGATAAGTTCACATATAATGTTTTTTTGGTAGTCAAACTTTTTAAAATTTATTGGGCATATAGAAAATTACATGGTATTTATATTTTTCAAACAGTTTTGTCATGAAATTATATTTCACTACTATAAAATTGCTGCCTTGTGAGAGTATGCGGTGAAACTAACACGCAGAATTTTCAGCTGGTTGATCGCAAACATATTGAGTGGTGTGTCAGAACACAGAATTTACGGCTGGTCTGGCAAAAATTGCATTTCCATTTTCCACCATTCGTTACATGTACAATACTCTGTTCTGTTTCACCTATAAGCACGCATATATGCTGCATGCCATGGAGATTTTCAGTGCCTCCAAAGGGTCAATAAACTAACAAAAGAAGAAGTCCTAATAAAAAGAAAAAAAAATGTTGCTATATCCACCTAGCAGTACTGTCTAGACTATAGATATTTTATTCTCCTCTTATTACTACAGTATGTGGCATCTAATGAACAGGTAGCTAAACTCGTTCATCAGAGAAGCTTCTGGACCCTTCGTTATCATCATCACCATCTACGTTACGTTAGCCAGCGCCGTACGGATGTCGCCCTACACCTAGCGGGGTAGCCTGCCGGCGGCGGAACGACGCGACCGCGCGTACAGCACGGTGCAGAGCGCCGTGCCCAGGGCGCAGGTGGCGCCCCAGAGGATGAAGGTGTCCCGGTAGCAGGCGGCGCCGAGGCAGCGGTTGCCGCCGTTTGCGCCCCTCTGGTACAGGAACGCCGCCAGGTAGCCGAAGCACAGCGAGCCCAGCGGGATGTTGGTCACCACCACGTTGTGGTTGACGCCGAAGTTCTTGGTGCCGAACAGCTCGTTCGTCGTCGACGCCGCCACCGACGCGATGGCGCCCGTGCACGTGCCCACCACCGCCGTGCTCACGTACAGGAACATGTCCTTGGGGTGCAGCAGCAGCAGGAACGCGCCGGGCATCGGCGCCATCAGCCACGCCATGGACGCCGTTCTTGATAGCGAGTAGCCACTCCTGTTCATACACATCGAAATCTTTTTGTCAGGACAAGGAAGAGCTGAGACGTTTGCGTGCATTCAAGAGTACGTGAGGTAGGGCCGGTGCTTACTTGGCTGTGTAGTAGTCCAAGAAGGCTGGAAGGAGACGACCGAAGAAGCCGAAGGAGGAAGAGAGGGAGACCAGAGTGGACGCGTCGGCGAGTCCTCGAGAGTCGGCGATCTGTCCCAGGTTGTTGAGGAACACCAGACCCAGAGTGCCACTGAACATGTAGCTGAAAAAGTAGAGCCAGAAGTCGAGTTTCCTCAGCAAGCGGAGGCCGCCGACCTCCTCTTGGCAATTCCTACTCTGTTCCGGCTCCGGCCCTGCAGCAGCCTGCTTGTCGTCGGCCTCGATCTCGACCACCGACACCGACGCCGGCGTCTCGGACCCGTCGGAGTCGTGATCGTGGACCCGGTTCTCCCGCATAGTCTCGCGCATCTTGGCCGTGCTCTCCCAGACTTTGAGACCTGCCGGGATGAGTAGAGGCAGGGCGAGCATCACGTAGAGGCTGACCATGTGTTCCCTAGACGAGAACCCGATGGACTTGGCGCCGATGCTGCCGATGATGGCGCAGGCTCCGGTGGCCAGGGTGATGACGAACATGGCGAGGAACGGCGCTTCTTTGCTGCGGCCCTCTTCCTGCTTGTTGTCCGCCGCCTTCGGCTTGAGGTCGACCACCCGGAGCGACGGCGTCGCCACGAGCGTGACGACCATCGGGACGACGGCATTGAGGAGGAGGTACACCTCCGTGGTGGAGTACCTAGCCCTCACCGCCCTCGGGATGGTCTCCGCCATGGTGGTGTAGAACTTGGCGCTGAGCCCGAGGTAGCTGGTAGCCAGGCTGACGGCGACGCGGCTTTGCGAGGGGAAGTTCCGGATGCAGAGCAGGTAGCACACCGTGTTGATCCAGCAGATGCCGTTGCCGGCGAGGGAGGTGAGCACGAACAGGTGCCAGTACTTGAGGCCGGCCCGGTCGAGGAACAGGAACTGGATGCCGTACCCGACGAGGCCGAACGTGGCCCCGGTGAGCGCCACCACCCAGAGCGGGAGGTGCAGCGCCGCCACCCCCGCGAACCAGCCGAAGAGCTTGCCGGCGTCGGAGGCGAAGGCCAGGAAGTTGAGCCCCACCTGCGAGATGTCCTTGATCTCCTTGAGCTGTGACGAGTAGACGGGGAAGTCGGAGTTGGGACCGTTGATGGTCTGGAGCCAGATGCTCCCTACCAAGCTCAGCCAATGGACCGAGGAAGGAGACGACGACATAGTTAGTTAGTGGGAAGGATTTTTTTCCGGTGCGCGCTTGCTGCGACGATACGCCGATGGATGTGTGCTAGTTATGGTGCGATCTCAACGAGTGGCCCGACGGCGATCAACGAACCACCAACGGCGATCGATGGCCGACGATGGTGATGGCTGTGGCCGGCCTCCGATATGGCTGTGTGGTTTCTTCTTGTCCATTCTGCTCTGCCACAAGCGCCAGCTTATATAGCGCGAGTGGTGGCGCGCGCAGGCGCAGGCAGGCATGCACCTGACGTGACGCCGATGGCCGGCCAAGGTTGGTTGGCAACATGCGTACACGAGATGGCAGCAACACTAGCACTGAAGACTGTTCAGGTCATGGAACACTGTACTGCAGAACGTGGACCGTCAGCAGGTGCGAGACCACAGAAGTGCCTGATTTGTGGTCAGTTGAAGAATCTACCATCGTCATTTCGTCAACTTTGGGAGCCGCTAACTTCTGGGTGCAAAACGTGAAGCGTGGGCCGCGGCAGCAGCAGCAGCTCGGTTTGATCGGCGCGCGGTCGGTCAGCCGCCGGCCACGACGGCGAGCAGCCGTGCAGGACGGACGCCCTGGTCCGTCAGCAGAGAGACAACGTCTGGGGTTTCTGATACGTGTTGATCCGTGCAAGGAACGTGTTTGGCTCAAAGGCAACGAGGCATCATATCACCTGTTTAAGATGGTAGCTAGGGACGGCAACCGGTAACGGCAAGAGGTTCCTTAACTGCACAGACCCATTGTCCTTTGCTTACGTGGAGGAGAGACAAGACATACAAAGCTGATCGCTCGGTTCCCTACCGTCGCTTGCATTTTAAGTCCCATACGGCTGGCATTTTTATCATCTTCTTTTTATTCCACGTTGCCGGCGATTTGGTTTGCGCCCGTCGAGGGCGCCTTTAACAACAAAAAGAAATCGGGCTGGCTGGCTGGCTAGCTGGTCAGTTGAGGTAGCGACCTGTGGCTTATGAGCTCGCAGCTCCTGAATCCGGCCTCATCTCGATCAGCAACACAATTTGACGTTTCTGATGTGAACCATTTCACACACACAAAGTGACAAACACACACGCCCCAAACCGGGTGCACGTACGTACTGACGTGCAGGTGCAGATGTGCCGTTTCCTCAGTTATGTGCTAGCTGGCACACGTACGTACGTGGAGAGAACGCACGCTCATCATCTCGACTTGCATGTTTTACAAATCGAATCAACAATGCACACATTTCGTCAGTATCTGATTGCTCGTATCTAACAGCGCGTATTATACGTTAACACGCCACCAAAAATTGTATTTTAATAAGCAATAATACATTATACGCTTGTAAACAACAATATGTTACGTGCATAAGTTATCCGCTCACATTAATTACCCGCGCGCTCACCTGACACGCTAGCTACGTACACACACTAATCACGTACAAACACCAATCATGTTCACATGCAAATCACATCATATGTAAAATCAAGTGTTTCAGGTCACATACAAAATTATATGAGTCCAAAGTTACAAAATCAAAAGGGTTTACTTTTTTTTTTTCGTAGATTACACATGTACCAATCAAATCTAGAATTTTTTTTTGTCATGTCTAATAAACTTTCTTATGTATCATATTTTACAAAATAAGAAGTTAAATAAATATATATTTCATATATCATCTCCTAGGTGATCATAACCATCTGATGGAAACAAATGAACGGCTTACAATCATTTGGGAGTACCATAGCAAAATCTGTTTGCAATCCGATCCATGGAAATATTATTTACTGTAGAAATATTATGATGTGCTGCTAGGAAATCCGCCATTGCTTGCCCTGGCCTTCTGTGGCGCATACACAACGTCGAACTCAAGAAGTTCTTCAAGGCAAACATATCGTACTAGAACCTTTTGCAAAGTTTCAACGGATATTAAAAAAGTCCAAAACTCCATCAACCACGGTGTTGCATGGATTTGCATTGACTCTTAGGAAGTCTTCATTAGGGAAATACATTTCGCACCCTTCTGCTCAAACTTTCTGGTTCTTGCATCATTCTCCACGCTTGTCCCGCTAGGAGGGTGGTTAAATAATTTATGCGTTCAGTTTTATGTTTAAGTTCACACCTTGTTTAGTTGTATTGTTTATAATCTACGATATCTCATCTTTGCACAATTCGCATGGAGCAGCGGTCGTCATATTCAACCAGTCTAGCCTCAGAGAACCATCAATGGACACAGTAATTCCACCCATGTCTCCAAAGCAATCCCCGCCGTCATGTCAACCTGATGAGTTTCACATCACATTCGTAGAGAAATAGTAACAAACCAGGTGTGGCTGCTCTTGATCAGGTGCACACAGTGGGCGGAGCCAGGGGGGCTTGGCGGGGGCCATGCCCCCCCAACATGGGCAACAAAAAATTGTAAGTATGTCTTTATAATTTTTATTTACATTTAAGAGACTAAATATAACAAATTGTTATCATATATACATATTAATATCCTATATATTATAAAATCATACTAAGCACAACTATAATAAATTAAAATAACTTATATGAACACATCTAAAAGACATTAGATAATAAAATTCTCCTATAAACACATATAAAAGACTAGCACACCAAACCTTGATGAGATTTATGAAATCATCGTAGATCTTTATTGTTAACGAGCATGCTTTGCCTAACACCGAAAAAAATAGCATCTTAAATCTTAGAATACATATAAAACAAAATGTGGGCACCCATGTCAAGTCGATGAATGAGCCTAAAAGGTCACCATAGAAACTTCACCAGTTGAGTTGTGTTCATTTTTAGAAGTTAAACTTTTATAGTTGACCCCCCTTATATATAATTTCTGTCCGCGCCACTGCAAGCGTTTTCAAATCGATGTCACGCCCAGCTAACGTTGACGACATCACCATGAATTAAGGCCGCATATATTTTCGGTCAGATTCAGCATGGAGCACACAAAACGTCTTATAATTTAAAATGGGGAAAGAGTAATTACTAAATGTGGATTGCGATGTATTTATTTCGTGCTCCTTCTATCCTGGAATCATAAAGCATTTTGCAATGTAAAAAAAATATTAAATTTTACATACTTTTATTAACAATTAGTCAAACTGTATACAAATTAGGACATAAAGCTTTGTATCAATATATTTGTATCCAAGGATGACACAGGGTCTAGATGCAATTTAATGAGCCGTAAGCAAAGGTGGAATTAACCAACCCCCAGTGCATCACAATGATGCAGGATCTCGGCGCCACCAATTCACTAGGAACACAGGGAGGAAATGGGGTGCACAGCACCACCACCCATCACCAACTCCGAGCACTTGCATATGTTGCATATCCACATGATTAGACCAGGTCGTCAGGTGGATTGTGGATAAACACAACAGTTTCCACTGGCCGCCCAGCGTCCGCCATTAGGATAGACCTATGTTGTGTGCAAAAAGATACTAATTTCTAGCGAATCAGCGAGCGCACCGCCTGTATCTTTTGTGGGGTTACGCTGCCCCTGTCTGAAACAGAAAACGGCCGACTCCACTAACAGACGTCCACAATCGGCAGATCGCGCACTCCCAACTCCCAAGCAACGTCATGCTTGCATCATCTCAGACGCCGAAGACCCAAGAACGCCTGAGCCTGAAGGCTGAGCTCTCGTTCTTTCCCTCCCCTTCGTCTTCAGCATCC
The DNA here is from genome assembly GCA_015847255.1 of Hyparrhenia diplandra. Lineage (NCBI taxonomy): Eukaryota > Viridiplantae > Streptophyta > Magnoliopsida > Poales > Poaceae > Hyparrhenia > Hyparrhenia diplandra. The sequence goes on along the minus strand of JADLZK010001518.1, from coordinate 17,596 downwards.
CATGTCGGCCAGAGATCCTGGCTGTGGGGCTAGCTAGGGCCTAGGGCTACTAGAAGGTTTTCGGCAGGCAGAGTGCTTTGCGTCCGGGCCGGGGAAGGCGTTGCTGCGCGTGGCGTGTCCTGCAGTCTCGCTAGTGACCATGCCGCGCTCGCCCTTTCTCGCTCGGCGGCGGCGCTCGCCGTCCGTGTCCAGGACCAGGAGTGAACTGAACGCGGCGAGGCTAGTTTGCTGGGGGACGTACGAGCTGGGTTCGTGGGTGGGGCGCGTACTCATTGCGCCCGGGAGCAGGGAAATCATTGCGTCCATCATCGGCCCAGGGGCGAAAGAAATGTGCACTGGCCGGTGGCGCGCTCTAGTGCGGCGGTGCCGCCCGCCAGCCGGCACAAGCTACTGATACCGTACGTATATAGGCTTCCTGGTCCTTTTTTTTTTTTTTTTTTTGGAGCAAAACGTAGGCTGCGGGTCTTTTGCTATATAAAAATACTGAGGGTGCGTTTGGATGAGTGAAGCATTTTTATCTTCTGCTCAGATTCATAAGAATTACTTCCAAATACAGATGGAGCAAATCTACTACACCTATGTAGTAAAGACCCACTACGGAGTTCTCTGCTCTCTGGTGAAGAGGGAGTAATAAAAAGTGAAAAGTATACCTTGATCAAGAGTAAGTCCAATATAAACAATGCAAGGAGGTTGTTACGTGGAGTCATTCATATTATAAATTATAAGCTAAAAGTTAAAATTATTGGATAAATTGTTTTAAAGCTAAAAAACTAATCGGGTACAATAATGCATTAATTGGTTTGATGATGAAATGCACTAATACCTAAAATGTATATTGACCTAAATGGATGGACGATACACATAGTTGTGGTTGTAGTTGTAGCTAGGCGCTGAGTACGGAATAAAAGAAAATATTTACATATAATGCCAAGATTATGCATTTGAATATTTCATATATGTTTGTCAAGATAATCCATCGACCTAATTCTATATAGTTTGAGAAATTTGTTTAGTGTATTGGATAGAACACCCATAGACAATCTAAATTTGTGAAAGTTAGAAATTTGTGTATGTTTTTGGAAGAGTAAAATCCACCCCAGGTCTCGAACTTGTCCTCAAGTCTCATCCAGTCCATGTACTTAGGAAACTAGGAATCCGGTCCCTGAACTTGTTTAAGTATGTCATCCAGTCCAAAATCGGGTTTGGCGGCGGATCCACTACAGTAACAGCGGGTTGCTACAGTAAAAACAGTTTTTTTTCTTTTTTTTTTTTTTGTTTCAATTCAATCTTTAAAAATCATAGTAAATTATAGAAAAATCATAAAATGAAAAATCCAACTTTTTTTTTTACTCCACATTAGTATATCTACAAGTAAACATATAATATTATATGCTTTAGTATAAATTTTTTTGCTACGAAGCTTTTATCTTTTTTTTTTTTTTTTTATTTGGCTGAATCTTTGAAAAATCATATTAAATCACAGAAAAATTATAAAATAGAAAATCCAATAAAAATTCCAATTAATTACGAGAAAAGCATATATCTAAAGCACATATAATATGATTTTATTGGACTAAAGCATATATGCCTTTAGCGTAGATCTACTCATGTGGAGTCTAACAAAATTGGATTTTCTATTTTATAATTTTTTCTGTGATTTACTATGATTTTTCAAACATTCAGCCAAATAAATAAATAAAAGAAAAGGATAAAAGCTTCGTAGCAAAAACTTTGTACTAAATCATATCATATTATATGTTCACTTGTAGATATACTAATGTGGAGTCAAAAAAAAAAAAGTTGGATTTTTTTATTTTATGATTTTTCTATAATTTACTATGATTTTTCAAAGACTCAACCGAAACAAAAAAAAGGGGAAGAACAAAAACTGCTTTTACTGTAGCAACCCACGGTTACTGCAGTGAAACCGCTTGCCAAACCCGGTTTTGGACCCGGATGACACACTTAAACAAGTTCAGGGACCTGGATTCCTAGTTTCCTAAGTACATGGACTGAATGAGACTTGAAGACAAGTTCGGGGGACCTGGGGTGGATTTTACTCTTTTTGGAAATAGTTATGCAATATCCGTCATCTTTGGCACACATTGTGTGCATGTGGTTTCAATCACAGTCTAGCACTGAAGTTTAGTCTCAGTGTACAACTACATTTTACATATCTTAACATATTTCAATAGCATGTTGCTAAGATTAGAAGGATTGTAGTGCCAGATGGTCCCAGACTTTTCATGCCCTCTTATCATTTTTTTATTTGTGTATTAGTGCACGAGCATTAGTGAATGAATACACCCATTCTAATGAAAATATGATAAATATGAATGAAGAGTTTTTGGTTAAGATAATTCATAATTGTATCATTTAAACATTAAACATGCATATGAGATTATTGTCCCGTTGCAATGGGCACTTCTCCTACTAGGCTAGTACAGTATCAAGTACCTACGCGTGTAAATTTTCCTGGTGTATATCCGTGCTAAAAAGTACCAAAACTCAACGGGAAGAACATATGCTATATATGGGGTTAAATCCATACAAGTACTAGTGTTGAAAAATGGTAAATTGCCTACACGGTTCGTGCAAAAGAATGACTTGCGTTCTTGTTGCAAAGGGCGAAACGATTTCATCACATGAATAGACTACTATTTTACTACTTGGATGTTCCATCCAATCAAAATTTATCTGAAAATGCAAACAAGAAAAAGAATAGCGAGTACTTAGAGGGTTATCTAATTAATCTTTAATATGATAGAAACGGTAATTTAGAGCAAATTTCTCAAACTACCTTTGCGTGTCAGGTTGGATGGCATCAAGGGCTTAAGCTAACTCAAAATTTTCATCTATCGCAACAAAGGAAGAGCACGTTGTTATTTTGCATTTGTAAGGAGTTCAATTTTGTAAGTTTGAACGTGTAGCCGGTGACAACTGATTAGCTAGTTCAAATTACATATTAAATCAAGATTTTGTATTTGCATATTTCATAGATGTCTATCATGATAATCCATCGACCTTTGACAAATATGAATGAAGTGTTATTAGTTAAGATAGTTCATAATTGTATCATTTAAATAACAGACATGCATATATTAGATATTGTCCAGTTGCAATGGACATGCACTTCAGCTAGTAGGCTAGTACACTATAAAGTACCTATGTAGTTAAATTTTTGTGGTGTACATCAATGCTACAATTAGTACCATTTAGTAGGCTAGTACAGTATAAAGTACCTACGTGGGTAAATTTTTATGGTGTGCATCAATGCTACAAAGTACCAAAACTTAACGAGAAAACATATGCCATATATGGCATTAATTCCATGCAAGTACTAGTGTTGAAAGTTGATAAAATTCCCACACGGTTCGTGCAAAAGAAATGACTTGAGTTCTTATTGTGAAGGACAAAAGAATTTCAACACGCGAATAGACTAGTGTTTTACTACTTCGACGTTCCACCCAATCAAAATTTATCTTAAAACGTGAAAAAGAAAAAATAGCGAGTACTTAGAGGGCTATCTTATTAATCTTTTATATGATATAAACAGTAATATAAATGCAAATTTGTCAATCCACCTTTGCATGTCAGGTTGGCTAGCATCAAGGGCTTCATAAACTAACTCAAAATTTCCATCTACTGCAACATTGAAGAACATGTTGTTATTTTGCATTTGTAAGGAGTTCAATTTCGTAAGTTCGAATGTGTAGCGGGTGACAGCTGATTGGCGAGTTCAAATTACATATAGAGTTAAGATTTTGTGTTTGAATATTTCATAGATGTCTATCAGGATAATCCATCAACCTAATTCTATATAGTTTGAGAAATTGGTTTAGTTCAATGGATGTAGACATTTAAATTTGTCTAAAGTTAGAAATTTATGTATGTTTTTTGGAAATAGTTATGCAATATCCCTCATCTTTGGCACTTATTGTGTGCATGTGGCTTCAATCGTGGTCTCGCACTGAAGTTTAGTCTTAGTGTACAACTACATTTTACCTATCTTAACGCGTTTCAATAGCATGTTGCTAAGATTAGATGGATTGTAGTGCCAGGTGGTCTCAAAAGATGAAAAAATATGAATGAAGTGTTTTTGGTTAAGATAATTCAAAATTGTAGTATCATTTAAATATTACACATGTGTATTAGATTATTGTCCCGTTACAAGGCACACACTTCACCTAGTAGGTTAGTACAACATAGAGTACCAATGCGGGCAAATTTTCCTAGTATACATCAGTGCTACAAAGTACCAAAACTCAACGGGAAGAACACATGTCATATATGGCCTTAATTCAATGCAAGTACTAGTGTTGAAAGTTGGTACATTGCCTACGCGGTTCGTGCAAAAGAAATGACTTGCGTTCTTGTTGTGAAGGGAGAAAGGATTTCATAACGTGAATAGACTAGTGTTTTACTAATCGGACGTTCCATCTAAATCAAAATTTATCTTAAAATGCGGAAAAGGAAAAAAATAGTGAGTCCTTGGAGAGCTATATAATTATATTTTATATGATAGAAATGGTAATTTAAATCCAAATCTAGAGACTTTATATTTTCATAATGGATATGCTAGGTAGTTAATCAAACCAAATTAAAGAAAAAGAATCTAATAGGTCGAGTGGATCTTAAAAGATGAAGAGAGATTAGAGTGGCTCTTAAAAGATGAAGAGAGAATAGATCGACTAATTACTATTGGCAATAATGATTATAGTCTGTCAACGGAATTTAAGATCTTATGTATCGTATTATTGTAAGAATTCCTAGGACTATCCCTTTTTCTAGCATGTCTCATGAGGATTAACGTTTATGTTGTCTTCTGGGGTGATAGTAAGATGTTATGGCGGGTAGAAAAGAAAAGAAAAAACTTTAATAAGAGACCATGGATGTCCTTCTGCTTTTATTATATCTCCTCGCTATGTTTGTATACGATGCAAGTACTGTGACACAATACGACCATAGTCGTTTGTGTATCCGTGTCATTAATTAGTACTTCCTCGCTTGCAAATTATATATGCAGATATATAGTTTTTAATTAATATATATATTTAGATACAATGTATTTCTTTTTTGAAATTTATACAATGTATATCTTGGTGTGTAACATACTCCGTAATATAAAAAACCCAAATCAGAGATAGGCACTGCAAATGGCAGTCTGCCATGAGTAACGATGCAGATAGCTAGTTAGCAGTCTGCCAAGTACAGATGGCTAGAGTAGAGAGCGTCAGGCCGATTCTAAAACTTCCGGCTGTGCAGTCAGCTGCCAGTGCTGGGTACAGTGATCTGCAAAGTGATGAAAAGCAGCCGCAGCTGCCGGGGCTGCTTCTCCTTTCCTGCAGCCGAACGCCCGGATTATCAAGGTTCTAAAACTTCCGCTACAATTGCCGCTATGTCTAAATATAGCTGTTTATAGATGGTCTAGTTATTTGCTTCTATGTGCAATTTATAACAAAAGCAATATACAATAATATGCAACTTAACAAAATAACACTCTAACCAGATACTCGTAATAATGACAAAATCATCTCTACATGTACACTGCAACACATCTAGTACAGTACTGCCACCACCGGTTCAACAAACAACAAACCCACAACTATCCGAACACCAAAGATGTGATGCGTGATACTGGCTTTCCAAGGATCTGTGGACATCTTTCACGGGGAAGATGGGGCAGGTGGTTTCGGAGTCTGATTTTTCTGGTTAGCTGCAGCTTGGGCGGCAGAGATTCTTGTGTCAGTCGCCATGGACTTCTTGATCTGATGGTCATTACAAGAAAAGGAGAGTATACATCAACACATGAAAAGAAAGCAGCCCATGCAAGTAGCAGATTCAACAGTTAGAAGAATGTTCAGGCGGATGAATTTTTGCCAATTCAACAGTTATATTATGTTTGCAATCCCAATAACATTTTCTATGACATCCTACTGTGTTTTAACACATAAGATGGTATGGCTACATGATCAAAGCATGGAATTAAATGGATAGTTGCTGAAAACTTAAAAAGTGGGTACCAGAGCAAGCCTCTCCCTGTGAATATCATTTACGTGCTGCAAATCATCATGAAGATGATTAGTACAAGATGAACATATAATAATAATAATAATAACGGGAGAAATTTGAAAACAAACAATAAATGATAAATAGAAATGTACAACTATCAACTATGAACTACCTGTTTCTTGTATAGTTTGATTTCATCACCACTGAAGCCCGGCAAGGTGATATTCCAGCTTCTCTCTGCAATGGACAACACTAGGTTACAATAAATCTATATTTTAAATAAAGGTAACCTAAAAGGGCAATATCACATATATTCAACAAGATAAAATAATATGGGAACCTGCATGGAGAAGTACATCTTTTGCTTCTAATGTGCTTGACTTCCTATGCTTTGCTAAAGAACAAGCAAATGTTGTGACCTGCTTAAAACAGTTATCAACAAACCACAAATTAAACTAAAACTAGCTAGTGAACAAAGAGTCCCAAGAGATGTGAAATGAAGTTGCTTGATGTTATGACATGCAGAATTGATGACACATGATTCTAACTGAATGATTTCATTGAAAAGTTTCACCAACCAATTATTCAATGGTGACGACCTCATAGAATAATGTAGTTTGAGGGAGGGAGGGGAATATTGATACAGTCTAACAAAATAGAGATTAGGATCCTTCAACCCTTAAGGAGTTTAGGAATTTCAAGAAACATTACATACAGATAAATAGATTTCCTAGCCTAGCCCAACTTGCTTATAAGACTAAAAATGCTCTGCTATTATTCTTTGTTGGAAAGAAAATGCATTTCCAAATTGACAATAAAGCAGATGGTACACTCACTTACAGACTCAACAAAATCTTCAGCGATGTCAATAAGAACATCTTCAACTTCAGGATCCAGTTTTTCATTAGGATCAATCTGTCAAGTATGGAATGGTGTATATCAACCCAACAAATGTATTGTTCGCTATTCACAAAAGTAACCAATAGTATTTAGTATTTACTAACTATTACTTCAGCATTGGGCCAAGTATCGCTGAAGGAAAGCTTTAGTCAGGTCATCAGAAGCACATGAATATAATGGGAATTTTGAAGATGAAACCACAGCCAGATGTGGTAAAATGAAGCATTAAGGTATACAGTGGCGGTGCATAGAGGGGAATAAATCAGTGTTTTTACGTTATGACAATGCCCTAGATGCTTATAAAGAGGATAAGATTCTTAGATTTGCTCCTGGGGCTTAACAAGGTAGTTAAAGCTTATTAAGAACCATTTGCATAGAAGGAATTAATTTTTATGAACTATAGCATCATTATGTTTAACATTCATGCTTAAGCACCTTGCATTGTACATGCCCTAAGTATCAACAATGAATTCTACTTAGCCCTTGTAAGTCGTTAAAACACAAAAGTATGCAGTGATGAAGTATCCTTAAGTTGCTCCTATGACCATATGAATTTGAATTATCATTTCCACATTGCCAAAGAAACATACCCAGTGGTTCTATTTATGAAGTTTATAAAAGGATAATTGAACTACCAAATTGCTGGTTGCCATGACTTCCACAGCCACTGTACAGACATAGCAAAAGATGGACTTGCAAAATGAATTGAGAGAAACCAAAGGGACCCACTGGACTGTTTCACACTACTTGAGAATCTTTGTTGCGAACTGATGAAATGGTTATAATGTATAAGAGAAAATAAGAGGAAAAAAATGCTGACCATGACCATTGGAGTAGCAACATGCCCATACTTGAGAACAAAAAAAGGTAGAAATATACCTGTGCAACTAATTCATGTATGCTTCTCTTGGTGATTAGTCGAGCACCAGTTTCACTAGCATTTACATCAGTTGCAGCTGCATCCACAGATTGTAAAACAGCAACATTTGGTATAGCTGGCGAATCAGACTTTGGTGCCATTGATATTGGAGTACGAGCAGCTGGCTGCTGAGAAAGTTGTGGCTGATTTTTTGGGGCAATACTTTGTTGATTTTGAAGTGAGGAACTCTGTTGTTGTAGTTTCTGCTGCTGCTGCTGCTGCTGTGTTAAAATTATGTTCTGCTGAGGTGGAGTCACAGGTGCAGATTGTTGTGGTCTTGGTTGTGAAACTTGTGGCCTCTGTTGGGGCCTAAATGTTGAAGATGAATTTTGTGGAGTTTGCTGTGAAGCTGGCAAAGTAGAAGAACTCACAGTCACCGGCCTCATCAAAGACTGAGAAGGGCCTCTCTGTGGGAAAATAGTTTAATCAATCAGAGACTATGACATGAATTGGGATGAATAAAGACAACCATTCCCATGTACATTGGATTGGACGAAGAATAGAACTTAAGCAAAAGCAACTAAGGTGCTAGTACCACAGAGGCAGTACAATTAGACAAAAAAACAGTTATAATAATAAACAAGAATGGCAAAGCATTTGTAGACTAATAACTGGTAAAACCACATTTGTAGCAAAATTGTAATGACAAATCCCATGACAAATAAATTGAATATGCAATTTGTGTCTATGTTAACTTGGATATTAAACAGTGGAACTTTTATGACCAGAGTATAGATAGATGTACCCCATAACTTAAACAGAAAGATAACTTTAAGTACAATATTTGTTGCTCTTATAAACAAGTTTTTCTTACTTGTGAACCTGGCATTTGGCTACCAGATGGAATGGGAGTTGTTGATGATGGAAGTCCAGGTCTGAGCTGCTGCGGACCAGATATTACTCCTGGCCTCATCTGGGATGTGTTAACGGATCCAACCATCCCAATATTCTGAATCCCAGGGGAAGGTTGCCTAAACTGGAGGCCATTAATAATAAGGAATCTTCAGTAAAGTCAAAAGCACGAATAAAGGATGCAATCTACTGACAATGGAAACAAACCAGACCAGCAGGCAGGAAACAGATAGAACGATTTTACATGGATTAACTAAGTACAAAATAATCTACCAAACCAGAGCACAGATGAACTACAAGCAGTGATAAGACACCATCTATATCTATACAGCTGAATTGGATAATTCCATGTGTTGGTGCAAGGATGGCATGAGTTAACACAGGAGGTGAGACACAGAGGTAATAAGCAATTGAGTTTTTTCACTCCTAATGACAAGAAATAATCAGCCAAATCTGTAGAACATCGCAAAAGACATGTATTCCATAGTTTGGATCTTAACTCTGAGGCCCCATTTACTATCTACAATACCTAAATAGGAGAACCCCACTAGCTAATTTTCTGCAATTTTGTGAATCCATGTCACCCCTTAGGTCCCACCAAGTGTTACAGAATTGCATTGCTACTAAATGTCGTCAGAAAATGAAGTGACAACGACAAGTTCCTAGCAAATAAATTTCGTTGCCACTAAATATTCTCAGGAAATGAAGAGACAACAACTCAGTCTTGGTAACTCATGCACATCACGAACTGGCAAGGAACTGAGAGGTCACTGATAGTATTTATATTGCATTGCTGAGCAGATGTTGAAGTGTGATACATCTTCATCTGCAACAAGGACAGCACGGGGGAGAACCTCAAGAGGCAGCTCTCTTCTGTATGGCATATCGTGTTCATTTTCCATTCATCGATTGGATTGATAATGCATATATATTCCAACATATAGGATACTAAATCGAATCCAAAATCAATTCCCACGTTTTGTTTTTTGTTGTTCCATCGGAATACTGAATCTTTCGATCTATTTCCAGCAGATCTGCAGCCTGAGGTACAGTGACTCACGGCAAGGGTCATCAGGCCAGGCCTAATCCTATTCCTCTGATCTACTTCGATCACCCACCATCTCCAGGAGATCTTTGAGGTCTACGATATTCTTTTATATCTATTAGTAGTCTTTAGTCACGGCATCGATCAGAGTATACATATGTATTTATGATTTTAGCATCTTATAATGAAAAACAAAAATTCTCATCTATGGCATGCAGTATGCAAGCTTCGGAGGATCCAGCATAGACCCAGCAGCTTGAGAGGACATAAAGTGGCCCAGCAAGTTTGGCCTCCTTCTACATGGAATGTAGCCACTAAGCATCCATGTTCCAACTCCGCTAAGGAGACAAGCAATGAACCGGCGACATGACAAACATGCTGCCTGGTGTCAGCAGCCTCCTATACTTCTGCACGTTTTGTATCCTAAAATTCCTAAGAAAAAAATTATCCTACAGTGTGAAATTACAATTGATGCTGACCATGAATAGCAGAAAATTGGTCACCTAAAGGTGTGATATAATGTGTAAAATTTATTTGTCTTTGTCATTTCAACACATGTCCACCAAATAAAAATAATAAGTTTATGCTATTTTTTTACTCTTTGGTTCATTCATTAGGTGCTCAACAAAAATTGATCCTAATTCCAATAACAATGGTAGGAAAATTTCTTTTAATATCATAAAATATATTTCAATTCATTCAATGTTTCTAATAAAAATAATATCACTCTTGCAGCAACACGCTGGGTATAAAATACATTTGACTATTTCTCACTTCGACAATTCTCTTGATGTCAATACTAATTCTCACGCGGGTATAAAATACATTTCGCAATTTCTCAGTTCTCACTTCATCAACTCTCTTGATGTCAACACTAAATTCTCACAGCATCTAGTTCTCAATAAGCTGTAAACAGCAAAATTGGGTACCAGACTTTAATTCTATAGTAACTAGCTTGCAGCATTAGTGAAAAGAAATCACTGCAGCTAGTACTCACTAGTCACTATCCATGGTTACTCTAATGGAAACACAACACACCAGCCCAGCAGGCAGGAAACAGATATAATGATTTTACATGGCTTAACTAAGTACAAAATAATCTACCAAACCAGAGCATAGATGAACTACAAGCAGTGATAAGACACCATCTATATCTATAGTTCTATACAGCTGAATTTCACAATTCTATGTGTTGATGCAAGGATCATAGGAGGTGAGAGGTAATAAGCAATTGAGTGTTTTCACCCCTAACCCCACATTATGAGTTGAATTTGACAGTTTCAGGAGTGGCTGGAGTAACAAGAAATAAACAGCCAAATCTGTAGTACAGACATCACAAAAGACATGTATGCATTCCATAGTTTGGATCTTAACTCTGAGGCCCCATTCTCAATAAGCTGAAAACCGCAAAATTGGGTTCCAGATTACCAGTATTCTCTGGTAACTAGGTTGTAGAATTTTACCAACTTTATCTAATCCATACAAGTCACTCATGATGTTAGTGAAAAGAAACCACTGCAGCTAGTACTTACTAATCTCACTATCCATGGTTATTCTAGAGCGAAGCTGCATTTCAACCAATATAGTTGTGAATTAAGATTAGCATAACAATGAAATTGGCCGGGTAGACAAACCTGTGAAGATGAAGACGACGGCTGGTCGGGGCCGCGATTCATCGATCCAAACTGGTGAGCAAGCGGAGGCGGCGGAACGAACCCGGTGTAACCAGCGGGCGTCTGTGCGGGACGTGGCGCAGGCACCCCCAGAACAACCCCTCCGCGTGGGACAGGAGAAGCAGCGGAGGAAGGGGCCGGGACGCCAGCTGAGGAGGCCGCAGCTGTGGCAGCAGAGGGCGACGACATCGTGATGGGCGCGGCCAGGTGGGTGTAAGGCGGCCTCATTCGCGGCAGCGGCGGCCGCGCGGCCGCGGGGACGGGGCCTGCAGCCTCTAGGGTTTGAGTGGGGTTTGCAGCGGTACCAGGGTTCGGGTTAGGGGCGGTGATGGCGGTGTCGGAGGCCGGTGCTGCAGCCGCGGCAGAAGTGGGTGGGTTGGATGGCGGCGCCGGAGAGGGAGCAGAAGCCAAGGTCGAGGAGGGCGGCGGCGCCGCCGCGGCGTCCGGCTGCGAGGGCGGAGGCGCGTCCATGCTGTTCGACGAATTGCCCGGCCGTTCCGTGGGGGTTTTGGACTGTCACGGGGAATGCGATAGGGTTAGGATGGAAAAGTTCGAAAGTGTTTGCGGCGGCAATTCCCGGCGCTAGGCCTCGATTCCTGGTACATGCGGGGCGGGGAAGGTTGGAGGTGGAGGCGGGGCGGCCGCACGGGTGCAGAGCGTGGCGGGCTCAATCTGAGGTGTGGCGGGCTGGCGGGCGGAGCGGGCGGAGCGCGGAGGCGTGGAGCAGAGCGCGGAGGGGGGGGCAGGCACCGACGAGCGGACAGTCGAGCGAGGCTACGAGAGACTGAGCACGGCGCCCCACCTAAGGCTACGAGAGACAGAGCACGGCACCGACGAGCGGACAGTCGAGCGGAGGTCTTTTTTTTTTTTTTTACTAGGTGGCCCGTGCGTTGCTACGGGATAGCTAAACTGGTATAGTAAAACACAAGGATCGCACGATAAGATAACAATACCGTGAAATTAAATATTGATGTTAGTGACATTTAATCCAAAAGATAACAATTAATACTGTTGCCTCCCCTCATTGTTGCACATAGTAGCAGCTCACAGTTGAAAGCCATCTCGCCACCAGGCGATAGCCATCAGCGGGCGCATGTATCTCCCAATTGCTCTTCCCATCCACAGGTGTTGCACCCTCTTATTGCAACATGCATATAGATAACTTATGCTTGGAGCGAATACAAATTTGAACCAAAGTTAAACATTGGTTCTAAATGAGCTGCTCACTAATATCTACCTATCTAGGAAAGAAAGGAGGATTGCTTTAGAAATGAGCTAAATGATTGGCTGGAGTTTATGACCAAATGCAAGGCTCCTAGGCACCTGCAGCATCGATTAGGAAGGAAACCACGGTGAGAGTAAAAGCAAACAGACATAGCAAGCAATGGTGCGCTAGGAGAGCGAGTATGTCTTGGTTTCACTGTGTGTTGTCCTCCAACTTCTATGCTGATAGTCTTTGAGCCAAAATTAATTGCTATTTGAATTATATGGAATCAGCATGTTGGACCAAATATCACTAACTTAGGGTTTGTTTTCTCAAATGGCATGCAGTGAAAAACATTAGCTCCTGCCGCCATGAAAGCATGTTGTTTGTATAAGTACAGTTCAGATTCAACAAAAAGACATGCTAATGAAACCAAGCACTCCTCTTAACCTATCAGAATGAAATTATCATGATGATTCAGTGCTCTTGCTGGACAGGAAACAATTCAGGTTTTGTTGATGACAGGGAACAGTGCCGTACAAAAACCTAAACACAAACAGCAAAAGAAATCCTATCAAAATTTATCTTTCAATCCTGATTCAGAGAAATAGAATATGGATTAAAAATTTGAATGCCATGACATTACTATATAAAATTTGTCTGCTAGAAGCTATGGTAAAAAGAACATTCAATCAAATTTCAGTATACCTCCAAAAAATTTTGTCCAGAAATCATGCCTTAACACATTGGTAGTATTCTTGTTGTTAACCATTTATCCATTAGATCTGTGATTTGGTTTGGAAGGAAGAACCTTACCAGTTGCAGAAACTCTTCCCACGAGTAGATATTAGATGTTACGGGCTTTCACACAATATTGAATAATGGTCGTATCAAGCACTTCATCCAGAGTCATAAACACAAGTATAAAAACTTATTCAGGTCTGCACACTCCCATTCAGAATCCCATCAGCACATGGAGCACACTAATGCTAAATAGTGGAGGCACAATGAAGGTATAATGGATTTCGTCTAGAGTAAGCTAAGAATTTATACAAATGTAAATATACACAAATGAAAATTTTTAATGACTATCGTTCAGAGTACCAAAATTTTGCCTTAGGAAGCATCAACCAATTTTTGTTACCATTTCTGAACCAAAATTATAATAAGCACATCCAAATATTTAATACATAGTGTTTGTTTGCTGCAAAAACTCGGCAGTGAAGAATAAAGTTAGGGGTCTCAAACCTGCATGGTATTGAAGTCCCCGGTGCTCCAGCACCACACGAAATCAATTGAAGAAATGTGACATTACAAGATTGAGTCCACTGGAGTGATCAATAAAAAAATGTAAATACCATAACGAAATATGCATCAATACAATCAGAAGAAAATCTCATTTATAGCAGTTAAATCAAATGTATAATAACTATCTTAAAGAGAACATCAGCTGACGACATAGTCATGTTTATGCAAGCACAGAAGAGAGCACATAAAAATGCATACTTGTACCAATCCCCGTTCGCACCGGCTGCAAAACCAAGAATATTTCCAATAGACATCCATGAGCAGAATATTGCATCTACAAAATGACACCGATTACGACTGCATAATAGAAATGATCATTGAATAACTAACACTCTTGATGGTGAATCCATCTTTTGTAAACTTTCTAAATTCGGCTAAAACTCCTACAAAAAGCATGAGCAGGGCGGGTGGGTACGTAGTGCGGTAACCAATACCTGGATGTATGGCGTGAGGCGGGAGCTCTCCAGCGCCTATCCGAGTTGTTTGCCCACGACGACCATGCAAGCGAGCACGAGCTTGGTCAGATCAGCGGTGGTGCTGCTGCAGCTGTGCGGCTGACGTAGGCCAGAGCCAGACATGTCTGCGTCCGCGTCCACCGGCGGCGGTGTTTGGCCCACATCCTCGGGTGCTCCATCTCAGGGTAGTGCAGGTGCCGGTACGCAGACGCGGCGTGTGGCAGGCAGCCATAGGAGGCAGGACGGAACTCACCGTGGCCGGTGCTGCGGCCTCATCTGTCGTCACCGTCGGGGCGGGGACGTCCTCAGATACGGCCTGGGCAAGGGAGGCGAGATCCCCGTGATTAGCGCCGTCGGCAGCTGGGTCATCCTCCCAATCTGCGGCGGCCACCTTGACCGATCCCATTCTCGGCGGCGGCGGCACCCCTGCGGCCGGCATCCATTGGCAGCGGCGCCCTCGCGGCCCGGATCCGTCGCGTGCGTCTGCCGATCGTGGTCGTTGGCGTTTGAACATGTTGTGGTGTGGCTGGGAGTGGGAGAGATGGAAGCGGTTAGAGGAGGTCCTTCGCGGGGTTCACGTGTCGCGCTCGCACTGGGGATGTCGCACGGGGATGCATTGGCGGTGACGCGAGGTTGTGGAGCAGCGCGGGTGCGAGCGGTAGCGACGCAGGTGCTGCAGAGGGTGAGGGTGAGGACGCGGTGGATACGGTAGTTTCATGGACACGCGACAGAGGTCGAGTTGCGACGTGATTAGGAGGGGAGCGGCCGCCGGGTCTTTTTACGAGTGGATGCAAGATACTCCTTGTACCTTCCAATAATAGCAGCGATAATTATGGCAATACCGCAGGTAAATTGCATCATGCACGGTATTAGCATCATGTTCCTACCTTTTCCTTCTTTCACGGTGAGTGATTGTTGCATGGGGAGGAGGCATACATGTCGGCATGCACGGCAGTGTGATAGAAACGCTTGATTGCCGGACGTGATTGATATAGAAGCGTAGTTGGTTTCCATTTATCGCACGGAAAGACGTGGGAGCGCGAGGGGCTTCGTCGCACGAGCGAGGCGAAGTTCGTAAGTTTTTCACCGCACGAAAAAGTCTTCCTTCCATCCTTTTTAGGTAGTATAAAGAAGGATGCTGGTCGTGCTAATTGCCCTAAAGGCTGCTGCCCTCTGGGCTGGTGCGATGAGATGGGCCAACAAGGCGGGAGATGACCCAGTAGCACGGGGATTTTTTAAAAATTTTGCCCTTTTTTAAACAAATTTCAAATCCGTCCCCTAGTTTGAAACAAATTACACCGTATCCCTTTTGGTCGCCAGCCAAGCTGCGGTGGCGTGATTTTTTGACACATGTCGCGCCATCGCGTAAGGCGCGACCGGTCATCCACGGTGGCGGGTGGCGTTGACCGGTGCTCGCGTGGCTGGCGTAGGGCCCGTCCGTCGCCGCCAAGGTGCATCTTGGCGACAGCGTATAGCGGAACATTTAGTGCTCCATGCCCTAAATTCCAAATTTCCAATCGTGCGGCAGCCCTCTGTAGAGTGCTAGTGGTGCTTGAAAAATAAAAGGGACCCACACTGACAAACTAGCATCGCTGCTCAGGGCCTGCGTGTTCAACGGGTTGGGAGCGATGCTATCTACTCCCTCCGTCCCAAAATAAACGACGTTTTTCGCTTCCCGAGAAACATCGCCGGCAATTATATATTAAAATAAGATTAATATTTATATTACATAATTAGTATCATTAGAAAGATCTTTTGATCTAGTTTTTAACAAATTTATTTAGAGATTTAAATCTTCTACATATTTTCTATAAATCGAAATCAAACTTGTGTGTACAAAAACCAAAAACGTCGTTTATTTTGGGACGGAGGGAGTATCTTGCTTAGGGTCCACACTACAGTAAAGACATCCTCTTTTTCTCCCATTCATTGTGTGTTTGGTACATGGAGATATATTGTTGTTTAGGAACGAAGCATCGGCTATTTGGTTGATGCACCTGTCCCAAAATTTTAGCACGCATCGTGGCAGTCCCAACGCCATTGATGAGGTCGTTTCCATCCTCATTAGGGCGTCCGCAACGATCTAGCCAGCTTGCTAGCGATTTAACATCCATGTCACGTCAAGAGCTAACACAGCAATCCATCTCCCCAACCGTTCACGCCATCCGAAGCAACATGAGTGCTATTTTTAGATTTCTTTAATGACATCCCTGGGAAGAAGAGTGGTGGAAAGACAAGGAGAGCCTCGGGACAAACAAAACGTCTAGCTAGGAACTCGTCGCTAGCGTCAAGTTTTTTCAGCCTTCTCTCTCTGCCACGTGAGCGAGAATCCAACGTCAACAGCTCCTAGATAGCTCCTAGATAGATTGTTGGGGACGCCCTTAACTACGGCAAAAATTTAAGGCGACACACGAACCAACGAAGAAAGAGAAGAAAATCCATCGAAACGGTTTCTACGACAAGGAACGACGTCGACGCTCGGAACGAGGCACGAAGAAATCGCCGTTTTCGCGTTGGGGAGAAACGACCAGAGTCTATGGCATTGATTGCACAGCCCCGTCGGTCGGTCGCTCCCGTCCCGTCCGCCTCGCCCGCTCGCCCACGCCGCCGCTCGCCCACGCCGCCGCGCAGCTCTCCGTGGCCACGCCCGTCGTGCTCGCCGCGCAGCCGTGGCGCCTCGCGGCTGTCCCCGTGCTCGCTCGCCCGGGACGCTGCGTCCGCCCGCCCGCCTGGAGCCAAGCGAGCTCGCTCTTCGGCCCCGCCTGCTGCCCGCGCCCGTCCGGCTCAAACGCGCGCGATGGCCTCGAGCTCGGCGGCGACGCGGGCTGCGTGCGGAGCTGAGCGAGTGCGAGGCGGCCGGGGCGAGCAGCGCGCGTGCAGCGGCGGCGGCCATGGTGGCAAGGAGCGCGGCTCCCAGAAGGCGGCGCGGCTACCAGCAGGCAGCGCGGCACGGCGTTCGTCTGTGGCAGCAGCGCGGCCTAGCGCGCTCGGCGGCGTTCCCCTCGGCCTGGTGGCGCGGCGAATGAACCTGCGTGCCGGCGGGCGGTAGTTGCCTGGCCGGGCGGCGGGCGCGACGAGCGGGCAGACGAGAGGATGAGGATGGGGAAGGGATGAGGACGCATTTATTACGGAACAGTAAATATTTATTACGCGAAGAAACTGGCGTTGGGTGAGTTGGTTTCTACGTCGAGATTTTGCATTGATTTCGAGATTTTTGCCTTGGATTTC
>JADLZK010001516.1:0-15552 GCA_015847255.1 Hyparrhenia diplandra | reverse complement strand
TATTAGCCTACACCTTTCGATACACAGATTACTTGCGTACTTATATATTAAAATAGAAAAATACAATAAATTAAATAAATGTGTGGTTCGTATTTAAATGGCTAAAGGAACATTTGTAGGGGCACTAAAAGTCAGTTTTAGTGAGAATTTTTATAAAAAGCTTTCTCCGTGTTTAATAGGCTATTACATACTCCGTAAGTGTTTTTTTTTTTTATAATGCGACAGTGTTTTCAAAAAAGTGGAGAAAAAAGTGAATTCATATGGATGAAAATTTTTTGACGCAACATATGGATGAAACTTTCTTGGCGCACTTTAAGAAAATAAGTCCTTGTTCGCTTTTGGTCGGATTGGCTCCATTCCAGGCGGATTGATTTGGCCTAGCTTTTGAATCCTGTTCATCCTAAAATATGCGTTCAGTTAAAAATGGTTAGAGACGGATTGATCTAGCTAGATTTGAATCCGCCAATCTATAAAACTTATGTTTGAAACCCCACAGCTAATTACTCTCGACGTGCAAAGCACGCCACCTCACCATCCACTAACACCCCACCTCCGCAGTCCCACTAACCCTTCCTTTCGCTTCGCCATCAACATGCCCCACATGCCTATGGGCATAAAAAAAGGTTATAACTCATGAACTAAAAATAAACCAAATTGCGTTTGGACAATTAAATTCATTTTTAATAAATTCTTTAAAACAAGATCTCCACATGGATATATTTTTGAATTATAAGTGGGACCGTTGGTATAGAGAAGAAAAGAAAAAAAGAAAAAATAAAAAAAGGAAAAAAGAAGAAAGAAAAAAATAGGAGGATATGATAGTAATATTGTAACTCATATAATTCTCCTTCATGCTAGCGCAACGCCGGGAATCCACTAGTTTTTTGTATATCACACCTCATGAGATCCGGAGCGGAAAACAACCGGATCACGGATTGAGTGGACATAGATGACTCAAACCGGGCCTAAAAGTATCCCGGGCCGGAATTCAATCCGACCTAAACAAACAAGGCCTAAAACTATTTGAGAGTTATTGTGTCACCTATACTGGGCCAAAGGATGCTAGTTTAGTTGGTCTAGCGCTTTCAGAGAGGTCCTCCAGGTCTGGTTTTCGACTCCCCATCGGGAGCCGAATTTTTAGAACGGGTAGAAAAAAATCTCCTCGGCCCCCTTGTGCCAAACACCGGTGACAGCGGCTATCCCAAAACCCGTTGACGGTGTTTTTAGGCCTAGGTTACTGATCCGCACGGGCTTGTCCAAGTGTACGGCATGGGCTAGGGGTTTGAGAATTTTTTGATACTATGGGGCGGCCCTTTCCCCCGGGCGAGTTTTGTTTCACCTATACCGAGTACGGGGTGTGTTTAGAGCCCTGCCTTTCTCCAAAATTTAGGTGCATTCCCATCACATCGAAACAATAAATGCACCAAAGACGCGTCCGGGAGATAAAATTAGGTAAAAATAAACTAATTACACGTTTAGATGTAAATTGTGAGGCGATTATTTGAGCCTGATCCCATGGTAAGATAATATTTTTACCATAAACAAACAAAACGTGTTATAATCTTTTTTTTTAATTCTGATCTGGCCAAATTTTGGTCGCATCAAAAAATTTTGCCAAACGTTTGGCCCTAAACACACCCGCGGTTCATTGCATTCAATAGTTGTTTTAAACAAGTAGAGGAAGGGTGACCTCGAGCACTCGTGAGTGTATTATATATCCCGACATCCAAATTTCCGCCGACAAGAGAACCGCGTGGACGCCCAGAAGCCCCGATGCAAACAAAGCTTTGACTTGGAAGCACGTAAACAACGGCGAACACCCCGGCCATCGACGACGTCCCTCGGATTCCGATTCCAGCAATCAAACGTTGCCATGCCACCAGTGTGCGTGCGTGGAGGAAGCTACTGACATGGACACATGCGTGCATCCATGGCCGTTGCCGGAGCGTCCAATCCACGGAACCCCGCCGCAACGACCGCGAGAGGGCCCCGTGCGTGTGAGATCGACAGCACCTCGGCACGCGCGCGACGACACGGCCGCCGCGGATTCGCTGCCCCGGCAGTAGGGCAGACGGCCAACGCGCGCCGAGCCTGTGTAATGACCGCCAGTCGCCAGTGGACGCGCGGCAAGATTCGGCAGCGTCGCGACGACGCCACGGCAGCCGGTGGGCGGACGACGACGCGCCTTCTGTGCGCGCGCCGGCTTTGGCAGCTTCTTGGGTGGGCAAAAACACAAGCGAGCAGAAGGGTGAAACCACGGGACGGGACGTTGCGTAGTTCGGGGACAGAGAAACAGAATCGCGAGACGGAAAGTCAAGGCCTGGCGTACGACCTCGGTTTCTGGATATACGGAGGAGTATACTTTAATCCTGTCCTAAACACGTGCTTCTGTTTCCTATAATAGGCCTATAATAGAGGGAGTACGTTGATTTTGGAGTGCGTTGATTTCGTGCCATGAACAAACAATCGGGAAAAATGCATACACGTTCGAATGCTCTTGTGTGGAGTACGTACATGTCACACTGCTACAGTACTGCCGATGGCGCACTGCAATATTTATTGACAATAAGGTCGTTTCAGAACGCTGCTTTGCCAATGCATACTGTTGAGTACCTGAAAAGTTGCAGAAAAATGCAATGTGACGTAGCACATGAGATAAAGGTACTTTTTAGCAATGCTTCTTTTTCCTTAATTGATACGAGTGTACTAAAGTACACTGTAACAAAAGACTCCGAATAACAGAGACGTAGCTAAATGTTACAAATGAAGTACTTAGAGCAACAAAGAGGTATATAGAACCGCATGGGTTCTATCCCATGATTTGATGGCAATGTATAGAACCAACATCGATCTACGAAATGGAACCTACTGAACAACTATCCGATGTACAAGCGACCCATGGAGGAACATACAAAGGAGAGAGAGAGAGGGCGGTGGGGAGGAAGAAGATTCCTTTAATAATAAGGAGCCGGTGCTATCTATAGGCGAGGGTTCTCCCATCGATTGAGGCCACAGTGTATCGACTTCGGGTCTATCAAGGATCCAACCGACTTGAACCGAACATTGTGGGACGCCTAGCATCGCATCTAAAAGACTTTTCAACACCCAAAATAACGG
The DNA here is from genome assembly GCA_015847255.1 of Hyparrhenia diplandra. Classification (NCBI taxonomy): domain Eukaryota; kingdom Viridiplantae; phylum Streptophyta; class Magnoliopsida; order Poales; family Poaceae; genus Hyparrhenia; species Hyparrhenia diplandra. Next base: position 12,435 of record JADLZK010001516.1, on the reverse strand, counting down.
CATCAGTTGAAGCCGTAGTACAATTACCAATATGAACATGAATGGAAGGAAAGAATTTTACGAACATGAGCACGTGAAATAGAAATTGAACAAACAATTAACGCATCATATGAAGAACATCCCTCCAATTTGAATCTAATGGGTTTGCTCACAATTAAAACTGAAATAAAAAAACATGCATATGCGTTTTTAGCAATTCCATTTGTCCATAAATTCAAGCCTGCCAATGTAGTATCAAGCAAATTTCAAATGCAATAGGTACACTCCCTAGTCTAGTCCCTCCCTGCCCCATCTCTACACACCGTTGACTAGGCAGTGTGGTGTGGTGAGTACTCCTAGCACGCGCAACGATTCCCTCCCTGTTTTCACACACACAGAGAGAGAGACAGTGCAACTGCCAACGCTGCAAATCTGTGTCTCGGTGTCTGTGCTTAATAATGAATGCATGTCGAGGGCGAGTTAATTGGTCCCGGCGCATGCAGAAGCAGCCAGCCACACCCACAGACCCAGCCATTAAAAGCACCCACAAAGGCCAGCGCCTTTGCTTCTCTCTCGTAGCGACCTCTTCTTCGCCGCTCTTCAGACAAGCAGCAACCTTGCTCCTCCTTGTCACTCTTGTAGCTCTTCCTTGTTGCCTTGTCTAGGAGTGAGCAGGAATAGGAGTGGAAGCCCACACACACACATCGCCATCGTTGCTTCTTTCATCCATGGAGGTAAGCTGCTGCTCCTACTCTGGTACCATATCACATCCATCGGAATGAATGATTGTATGAATGAATGAGTGATGCAGCAGGCAGGAGGGAGGAGGCGGCAGATCCCGGCGTTCGGGAGGTGGAACCAGCACAGCGACGACGAGGTGCCCATCACGCAGTACTTCGAGTCGGCGGTGCAGGCCGGCCTCCTCGTCAGGCCCACCGGCGGCGGCCACTGCGGCTACTACCACGACGCCACCGCCGGCGGCGAGCTGGTGCTGTTCAGGTCCTCCTCCCACCTCGCCGCCTCCGCACAAGCCGGCCAAGAAGGTACAAAGATCTTAATAGCCTAGCGCTAGCCTCCGTGTTTTTGCTGCTTTCGATCTCTAAAACCCGTTGTTTTCTGCAGGTGCGGAGCACGATGGAGGGTCACGGTCACCACAATGTTGCTGCTGCTGCTGAGCCGGCCGGGACCGGGAGCAGGAGGCTACAGCAGCAGCGGCAGCGGCAGGAGACGGCGTTCGTGGCCGGTGGCGACGGGTCCCGTGCGGCGAGGCCGGCGGCGAGGAGGCCGCGCGTCGTTAGGGCGGCCGTGGACGAGGACTGTACAGGTCCTTCCGATATGCTGCGCAAGAAGAAAGGGGTAAACCATTTTCTCCTCTCTATTAGCGTCTTCTCTACTTCAGATCATCAGCTGCTTCAACGCTCAACTATTTGTAGTCTAGTTCGCTCTTTCACTTTGGATGATGTAGCTAGTGTAGCCTCGTTTACTCGTTAGTAAACTTCAGATTGCATTGCACGTACAAATATTGATTCCTATCGTATGACTCCAAAATAGTACATATTTGCTGCCACGTCAAAATACTTACTAGTATTGCACTTTTTGAATCTATCTAGTGCATCCATCGTGCACACACTTGAAAAACACAAAACAATACAGGCTTTTTTTTTTTTTTTTTTTTAAACCACGAGACCAGTAGTATAAACCTCTCAAACGCTTTCTGGTTGCGTTGCGTCTCAAAATCTAATCCATCTCTACAAACTCCTTACTAGATCCATTCCAAGCTATAGGAGTTTAATAATAAATCAAAAGAAAACGAAATGTTTTGTCCTATTATTCTCGAGTTGATCAACCTAGCTACTGTATTAGCTAAAGCTCCGGTTTCCAGACCCAGCAAGTTGACTTGAATGCTCACTGTACTTTTTTTTTTTTTCAGAGGAAGCATGTGAGGAGCATGTGGATGGGCTGCGTGGGCCTCAACTGCGTCGCCTGACTTACACGACGACATGACCACAGCTTCCTCCGTCGTACTCCGTACTATAGGACGAGAGTAATAGCCTTTCTTCCAGTTTTTTCGCATCGATGGACGATCGACGTCGACGACACGCCCGGATCCATCCAAAAAGCCTCCAAAAAGCCCTGGTACCGAACCAGTCATCCTAGCGATGCGATCGAGTTCGTACTGCACCTTGCTGTGCTCCATCCATCTCCATGTACTACCGCGTCACCTTCCTGCTTGCCGTGGCCGTGGCCGTGCACTTGTCTCGTCGGACACAACAGGGTGGAAGTCCGTATTGCACGTACGCACTGTGGACAACGCAGCGGCTAGTACGTGATGCCTGCCGTCCATCATCTATCGGGATGTCGCGTGATGTATATTTATGGTACGTAGGGGTACTGATGAGTTTATTGCGGGTGCGTGCGGAGTTGTCTGTGGTCCGTGAGCTAGGCGAGTTTTATTCGGTGACAAGCTTTGTTAAATGATGAATTCAACATTTCATGTATTACGGTTATTAAAACGCAAAATGGCCGTCAATGGACCTCTAGGGTAGTTCGAGTTCGAGGATCGATAGTGGCGAAAAAGCTCCCAAAAGTACCTAGCTACCATTGATGTGCAAGTTTGACATTAACCGATGCAAAAACATGCTGTGGCAACACGGAAAAATTTGAGTCATTTGGACTCTACTAGAAGAGGGGGGACCGTGGCCAACCTATCCCCGGCGCGTCTTGGTAGCCCATTGCTTTGGTGTAGTGGTTTGCATATCACCTGGCCTCTATTATAAATTCCCCTAGAACCTTTCAAAAAAAATATATAAATTCCCCTAGAAATTCCCCATATGCCCCATGAATGCTTACGGACCTTTGGCTCATGCATACTTTTATTCTAGTCGCTCTGTTCCAAAATAATCAAACTTTTGTTTCTCAAGAAATATTTAGTATCATCGAAAAGATATTTGAATCTAGTTTTAAATAAATTTATTTAGAGATACAAATATTACACACATTTGCTACAAATCGAATCAAATTTGTGGCATAAAAGCGAAAATGACAATTTATTTGGGACGGATCAAGTAGCATGTAAACTTATTGCTTGTGAGTCCTCTTTTCAATTAATTAGCAAGACGCTATTGTGAAGCGAGAGATGATTATTGTAAGAAGCAAGGTTACCTTTTGATTCAAGTGTGCTTGGATTTTTGAACAAAATCTTCTAAATCCAATGACTCCACAACTCCTTTAATTTGTGGTAAGACATGTCCTACGAAGGCCTTTTACAACTTCAGATGATTATCGGGGTCTTCTCAACTCTGCGTGCATTCAATCGACACGGCATGACCACAACTTCCGTCAGACTCCACTACTACTACGCAGAGTAGCCTTTCTTCCATTTTTTCGATCGCATGGAACTAAGAGACGATCGATGTCGAAGACCGGATCGGATCATCACCCGATCCATCGAAAAAGCAAGCCCTGAACCAAATGAGAATGCATCCGCGAAATTAATTTTTGGTTTCGATGTGTAAAAATGATTCCTCGCTTCTTTCTCTCATGTAAAACCGTGCATGAGACTTTCATACGCTACTGTTCCATTGCATCCACTACCGGGCGATGATCGCCACCGATCATCCTAGGGATGCCATCGAAGTTGGTACCCTGTTCCATTGCGCTACTCCACCTTGCTGTGCTCCATGTACTACCGAAGTACCGAGTCGCCTTGGGGGCCGCGGCACTTGTCCCGTCGAACCCCGCGAACAACGTATGTCCGTGAAGTCCGTGATTGCGTATCGTGCACCCCTCGCGAACAACGGCTGTACGCACGCGTGCGCATGGTGCTGCCGTCCATCCATCCGGATGTCGCGTTATTATGTATATTGCCCGGTCGCGGTCATGTACTCGTACTCGCATCGATGAGTTTATTGCGGGCGCGGAGTTGTTGTGTGTCTCTCTACATCTAACATGCATGCAGCCCCATTTGGCACCGTTTCTCCAAATGCTTAAATCGTGCTCTTACGGAGGTTTGAGGTATGATGAAGTAAAAATACTAGTAGCTTCATCCGGCTCCACCTCATCCTACGTGGCAACCTGTGAGAGCATGTTTTAAAGGTGGAGCTTGTTTATAAACGGTTCACTAAAACAGCTCTAGCTTCACTGATGGAGTTGTTCATGAAGCCAAAATCTAGAAAAACGGCTTCACCGTGACGGAGCCATCCCAAATGGGGTCTTAGAGTTTAATTGTGTGGCGGTCAACAAGCTTTGTCAAATGATGAATTATACCACCAAACATTGGATATGATGGATTACTTTTCAAGTGTTTGGATTTTAATCGGTCCTAAATTAGATACGGGGTAGCTAGCTATGAGTGGATTATACTCCCTCTATCTGAGGTAGCTAGCTATATATGAGTGAAGTATACTCCCTCGAGAGGACATTTTAGAAAAGATTTGGGTCAAACATTCCGAAAGAATCTAATTGGCCTAGAGGGGTGGATGGCAATTCTTAAACCCTAAACTCACAAATTCAAGCGGAAGTTAAATACCAGACCCGGTACTACCGGCATAGACCTACTAGTACAACTAATGTTTCCACCAAGATAACCAAAAGCTCACCAGATTATACGAAATCGGAGTAAATTGAGTTGGGATTTCAGATCTAGCTATTACTACACTCTTGTAGATGATGTTGAAGATACAGGTACACTCCCTTTGCTTTCTCCCTTCACCAAAGGTAGATCGGTCGCCCACAACCTATGAGAGTGGTAGAGAGTATAGAAGAACAAGTGATAGCACAAGTAATCACAATAATCAACAATAACAAACACGTGGGACACAAGATTTATCTTGAGGTTCGGTTCCCCACAAAGGGGTCCCTACGTCCTCGTTGTTGAGGAGACCACTAAGGTCGGAGTCTCTTCCACCTACTTGCCTCCCTCAAGCAACCACAAAGGTTAGCCCGAGAATTCCACTAAGAATAACGGGGTGATACAAACACTTTGGGGTGCCCTCACAAATGAATCAACATGGGCAACCACGAAGAACGCCTAGCCGGCTAGGGTTCCAAGAACCCAAGAGAAACAAACACAAATCAAGGAGTGCTCAAGATCCGAATCGAAGCTTTCCACTCTCAAATCACACTTCTCAACTCAAATCTTGGATGGATTTGAAGCTAGGAGCAAAGAGGGAGAGAGAGGGGAAGGAGAGCACTTGGGAGCTATTTCTCAGATGCAGGAGACGAGTGAATGGCGTGGGTAACGTTTACAAAGAAGAGGGTGGAGTATTTATACTGGTACCCCTTCAAACGCAAGATCTAACCGTTGGGGCAAGCCTACGAACGCACGACGAGCTATTTATAATGCGAACTTGGACCGGTATAACCGATGGAGCAGATCTGACCGTTGAGGCAAGGCTAAGGGCGCACGACGAAGCTGCGACAAAATGAACTACCGGCATAACCGGCACTCCACCGGCCAACCGGTGAGCACCGGTTCAACCGGGTGGGAGGTCGGGTACAACCGGTAGGCAAGTTTGTCGCGACGCGAGCAAGTGCGCTAAATTGTACTGTCGGTCCAACCAGCCTTGTCCCGGTCCAACCAGCCTTGGGCCGCTCCAACCGGTCTAGGGGCTGGTACAACCGGTGCTACTGCAAAAATGTGAAAGCACATTTTTAAGGATTCGTGAGTGCACCGGTGACTCTCAAACGCATACCTAAATATCATCTTGAGCACTAAATCCCCAAACTAGTCAATCTAATTTGTGACCTTCTTGATAGTGCGGCATTTTCTATAACCCAAGTTTAAATATAAGAACTATTGTGCCACTTCAATTGAAGCGCCTTCGTCCCTCGAAATTGAGTGGTGCTATAATCACCAAATGAAATCATTCAAATCTTTCAATGGACTAACACACTCAAGCATATACACTTAGAGAATCATGTTAGTCCCTAATTTGATTGTCATTAATTAGTCAAAACCCACATAGGGCGAATGCACTTTCACATTCAGAACATAAAACATGAATAATTTTTAATTCATTGAGTTTGGAAATGTGAAAATAATATCAATAGATTTGTCTTGAAAATTACTTTCATGGGGCAAAATGGCCATCAATGGACCTCTAGGGTAGTTCGAGGATAGTGGGGAAAAAGATCCCAAAAGTGCCTACCCTTGATGTGTGAATTTGACATTAACTACCGGGGAAACACACAAAAATTGAGTGCCCCTCTACTAGAATAGGAGAGACGGGGTCAACCTACTCCCGACACATCTTGGTGCCCCTATTGCTTTTTTTTTGATAACATGCCCCCTATTGCTTTGGTGCAGTGGTTTGCATATCCCCTTAGTCTCTATTATAAGTTCCCCAAGAAATTATGACGCCTAATGTTGTTAATAAATATTCAAAAGACCAAATTAAAGCCTGAATTATCAAAACCATGAATGCTTGTGGACAAAACTTTAAATTTTGGCATGCATACTCTTTATTCCTACTCCCTCTGTCTAAAAAATAATTGTCGTTTTTGTTTCCTCGAGAAATAAATTTGATTAAATATATATTAAAAATTAATATTTATGTAACATATTAGTATAATCGAAGATATTTAAATCTAGTTTTTTTTAAAAATATTTGGATATATAAATATTGCGCATTTGCTACAATTCAAGTCAAGTTTGTGACATGAAAACCAAGAATGGTAGTTAATTTAGGACGGAGGAAGTAGCACATAAACTTGTTGCTTGTGAGTCCTCTTTTAATTAGCAAGACTTATCAAGTAGTCTATTGTGAAGTGAGATATGATTATTATAAGAAGCAAGCTTACCTTTTGACTCAAGTGCTTGGATATTTTTTCCATCAAAATGTTCTAAAACCAATGGCTTCAAAACTTTTATGTGGTAAGACATGTCCCACCAAGGCCAAAATATAACATACCTGATGAAATCTCTATCTTTTTACAACATGGTTTTGTTTTGAGTCTAGTGAGAAATTTACAATGCACTTAGAATGAGGATCATGTACACCACCCCAAAAATAAACTATACTTATACAATGGAAGTAAGCACCAAGAAGCCATTCCATCTCCACTAGATAAAATACTCCTTGTTTTTTATATGACCCTCTCCAAAATACTTCATGCACTGAAAATGAATTGTTAAGTTTGTTGAGAGCTAGGCAAAATTAATGCTTTTTCAAGAGACAAATTTATTTGGTGCTGACTAATTTTTAAATTGTCCTGGTCTTGTCCACGTGGACGGTACGTACGGGTCATCCGTCGTCTCTGCATGCATGCGCAAGTAGTAATGCACAGAGGCAGAGGGAGCCGCGAGTCTCGAAATAACCAGCGGCCGGGGCAACCGCGCGCCAGCCCGGGCAACCGCGCGTCCGCGCGCAACCGCCGGCGTCACGCATCGCGGCGCTACATAATTCTGCACCGCCACCACCACCGCCCTCGCTCTCGCGCCCCCGTCGGAACCCACACGCACCCTGCCTCCCGCATCGGCACGCACTCTCCATCGTCTCCAACGCACGCACGCACGATCGCCGGCCGTCGATCGACCGAGCCAGCAGCAGCAAGTGACGACCGGCGGACACCATGCAGGCGGTGCGTCCGGCCGCGGAGGTGGTGGAGGAGGCACAGGCACAGGCACAGGAGCAGGTGGTGAGGGGGAGGCGGCGGCCGAGGTGAAGAGGGAGGTGGCCAAGGCGCACGAGGAGGAGGCGGCGCCTGAGGAGAAAGACGTGGCGGTCGTCGGCGAGGAGGCGGAGGCTGAGGCAGAGGCCGAGGCGGAGACTGAGGGCGAAGCGGAGGCGGAGGCGGAGGCCGGCGCGTCTGCCAAGAAGAACCGCATCCAGGTGTCCACCAACAAGAAGCCGCTCTATTTCTACGTCAATCTCGCCAAGGTTTGTATTCTACTCAGCGCGCGGCCGGCCTCTGTTAACACACAAAATGAACATATGCCTTGTCATCAAGCTAGGATGGTTAACATTTCTGATTTGTATCAAGATAAATTTCTCACTTATTTCTTCAAACAAAATAAATAATTAAATAAATTTCTCACTCCGGCATGTGAATGTTGAGTGCAGAGGTATATGCAGAACTACGACGAGGTTGAACTCTCTGCTCTGGGGATGGGTAATCTATCTATTCATCAATTCTTCCTATCCTGCTCAATCACCACCGCAATATTCTTTCATTCCGAGATCGATGACGCATTATGTTGTTTCTCTGAGGCATCAATTAATCCGGTCTTTTTCGTTGCAGCCATTGGTACCGTCGTGACTGTCGCCGAGATCCTCAAGAACAATGGCCTCGCCACTGAAAAAGAGTAAGGCGTCGTGTCATACCTATATGATTAACTCTGAATCTTGATGCCACATGTATGTTTGACATTTTTTTTTTTTTTTCTCTATCGATCCTTTCTAGAGATCCTGACATCAACCATCGGCACCAAAGACGAGTCCAAGGGCCGGCTTGTCCCGTAAAGCCAAGGTGGCATATATATGACATCTCACTTTTCCCTCCTTTCCAACCCAAATGTGTACAATAAACGACACCATTTTGATCACATGTTTCGGTTTCAGATTGAGATTCTGCTGTGCAAATCAGAGAATTTCAACAGCATCATGTCTAGCAAGAAATCCGACCGCCCGAAATCCGCCGAGGAAGAGATCAAGGTGTGATCTGATCAACCATCATTCTCCAGCCGTTCTCCAGCGGCAGGCAGGGGCCTCCCTCCTGTTCCATTTCCCAGAGGTTGGCAGCTAGCTCACCACAGCATGGACCGCCGGCAGTCTGATTAAGTACTAGTAATCAGGGTATATACCTTAATTACCTTATTAGTACGTCCTTGTTGAGATGGATCAGGTGTTGTGAGTACGTTTAAGTAAAGCATTGTACTGTCAACGGCATCGCCACTACATATGAGATGATGATGACGATGAAACGGTTGTAGAATTTTACCAGAGGCTGGGAATATTATTTATTATATATATATGTATGTCTCTCTAGTTTGTTGAATTGTTGTATGTGAACAAACGCTCAAAAAGGTTTTTCTGAAATTTTGCTGCTGTCGCTGGCAATTTAATTTCAGAACAAAAAGGCAATTTCTGAAATTGGAGCTGCTCTGTTTTGTTACGGGAGAAAACTGATAAGCGGATCAGATAAATTCAAACGAACAGGCCAATCAAACCAGTGCAGAACAAAGTCATGCATCCAGAGCTAATCAGTCTCTGTCTATTGACGCCCAAATAGTAAGCTCGGCAGGTTCCAGCGCCAATGTCCAATGTCCAATGTCCAGTCTTCATCAAGGACTCAATTCAAGGGGGCAGCATAGGGCCACCGCCGATCGAAAAGCTAGCCTGCAGACGCGGCAGTAGCACGCAGAAGAGAGCCACAGGACACAGCCGCTCACTACTGTGCCCAGTCTGCCAGAGGCTTCCGTGACATGAATTACCCGCAGGGAAGAAGGCCGGGGAAGCCGAGCCCGAGCACCCATCCGAGCTCGCGTCCATCGTCGTCTCCGCTGCCGCGACACTGTTACCTCCTTGCCGCGCGCCGGTCTGTAGGGCTGTAGTAGGTGGCCGGCGAGGCCGCCGCGCCATGAGCGGCAGCCGGCACGCACTGCTCTGTACCTGACCTGTACAACTGCATGCACAACAAGCTAGTATACATTGGGACGACATTGGGACGCTGCCCTACATTTGGACGTGTGAAAGAAAGAATCAACCAACAACGGTTGGTCGGACGGTTGGTCGGAAACGGGGTTCGGTTACTCTGGTCGTCCACTGACCTAGAGTAGTCGCTCTAGCATTCACACTGGCCGGCCACTACTCGTCGAGACGACGGCAATGGCCGGGCGGGCTAGCCCAACCAACACGCGCGCCAGAGGTACGTGATGCCAGTGGCATGGCATCATGCCAGCGGTGCGCACTGAGTGGCATGGCATCATGCCAGCAGTGCACAGACGCACAGTGCGCAACAAATGCGAGCGCAGGCCGCCGGCGTCTCGCCATGCCCATGCCGCGAGTACACCATGTACAGTGCACGGCTCGTCGATCGCATGCACTGCACCGTCGTGCGCGCGCCGTGCGTCAAGTGAAAGCAAGACCTGCTCTGCGCAGGCGCAGGCGCAGCGCAGCGGTCGGTGGACGACCGAGAAATTTATGGCCCCGGGCCCGGCCTGGGCGCCTGGCCTGCCATGCCACTCAGCCGAAGCCGAGTCGAGTACTGTACTCCGTACGTACCAACGCATCCAGCGGCCACTGTCCTTCTCCCACAGTCCCACCCCACATAGCTAGCTTCTTCAAATCTCTGCTGCTGCATGCGATCCTTCTACTCTCCACCTTGGACCCAGTACCTCTTTGCCTGCCTTAGTTCGGCTTAGCTGGCTGGAGACAACAGGCTTCTGATCAAGACCATGGACAAGGCGAGGCTTCGGCGGCGGCAGCAAGTGCCGGCGTTCAGGGAGTTGAACTACTACTCCACGTCGTCGTCCTTCCCAGATGCCGGCGCCGCTGCCCAGTCCTGGTGGTGGTACGTACGCGCCGGATGAGCCCGAGGATCACAGGGTCTCAGTACCCACTAAGTATTCAGTTTGCAATATGCGCAAGCATAATATTAGACCAAAGGATGATGTTTCTTACAAGATGGGAACAAGTACTATCTGCATATGGATGTCAAGTTGCAACAACATAACAGCCTAGGCTGGAACTCAAACAAAACTGTACTATCCGCGCAGCTATCCTCTTACATTTTTTCAACAGCACGGCGAATTGGAACCCAATACCAAACCCATTATACAATCTCTGCCATTGTTCCCACAGCTACAAGATGCGCAGATTCAGCAATCAGTATCCGGCTATAGTTCTGTATACATGCCCCCTACCAAAATCTTTTTCTTATGTACTAGCTTTGCTCTACAAATTAAGCAACACCTATCCTAGCAGGGGCCATCATACTAGACACGATGAAAAAACCAACACACATGCTTGGTTGCTTGGAAGCAAGTCGGAAAAGCCTTGAAATGAATACCCTGGTGCCAATAGACAGCAGCAGTAACACTGAAAGTTGACGCAGAATTGATGGGATTGTAGGCCTCAGCACAGGCAACAACTGTACTCCTCTACAAGCTTTTTTTGTTCGTTCAGCCCCTTATCATCTAGGGCATACTGTTGTTGAGGCCTTTGTCAATCGATTCAAGCTTGATGAAGGTTTCTCAATTATAAATTTTCACGGGCTTCCTCATAGGTGTGTGCTGATTCTGCAAACAATATAAAAATAACAGAACTTACTTCTATGGTACACAAACATGGCAGTTAATTTGAGGAATAAAATGATATACCCCCATCAAAACCAACAAACATTCTACATGCTTCCCTCTAGCATATGCATGACCATGATTAATTGCTAACGCAAATTAGCAAAAGTTTATTCATGTTAATATTCTAAACACCCAAATAAACAAAATATATAGGTGGGCAAAAAGATATAAGAAATCAACAAGCCCATAAGCGCTGGCCTTCCGAGAGTAAAGCTACAATGATGACACACATAAACATAACCAGGAATAGAGTTCATGGACAGAACAAAATCTATTTCACTCATTTCACAACAGAATAACATTGCCTACCTGATTGGCTGTGTAAGACCTTTTCGATGTTGTATCAGTGTGCTCCAAGCCAAGGTATTGTTCCTAAGCACCATATACATCTCTCCTCTGTATTATAAAAAAGCGAAGCATCATGTATGAACATAGTGAACAAGAGAAGGTGTGCATTTAAGCATACTTAAGAAATCACTTGCCTGGAAACGTGCTGATACAACATCAGTGTCCTTGAAGGTACTCTGGCCGGTTCATGGATATGAATGCAAGCTTCCACTGATCAAATAAAGCATTATCAGTGTTAGAGATGCATAGCAGTATGGATTGCTGGGATGAGAACGTTATAGTTTGCTAGAAATCTGGTAAAATGTAGTTAACAAACTAAATACAAGGGCATGAAGTTGCCAGAATTATGGCTCATCAATCCCATGTATAAACCTTCACATAAAGACAAGAATGCTGACTGAGGCTTAAAATTATAAGGTGTTCGCTATTCAAAAGGTGCTCAATGTCTTCTCTTGAAAGACAATTTTCAGCACCCATTCGCGCCAATTATAAAATGTTTTGGCTTTTCAAGATACATTACTTTTACTATGTATCTACAGTGTATATCTAAATGCATAGAAAACGCTATGAAACTAGAAATGCCAAAATATCTTATACTATTTGGAATAGGAGTAATGACTAGAGAAACTAAGCCCTTGACGTGATTTTGCACAGTGCACACACAAGATGGCAGAGAGGTTTGCAACGATAATTTAGTTTCATTTCAGTGTCTCAGATGGCCTAAGCATGTAGCATTACAGGAAGGGGGGCAAAGCATATTGCCCTGACAGGAAGGGGCAGGGATAGCATAAGCTAAGAAGGCAACTCTG